>JAJKFI010000029.1:4264163-4296270 GCA_029204185.1 Lerista edwardsae | reverse complement strand
GAGAGAGAGAGAGAGAGAGAGAGAGAGAGAGAGAGAGAGAGAGAGAGAATTTTCCATTTTTATTTCATTCAATTGAAAATCAACACTAGTTAGTTCACCATGAGGAACTTACAAAACTACAAGATTACAAAAATATCATGTTCGGTTGCAGTGGGTTGTTTGAGTTCAATCTGAATTTTTCACTCAAATTATAAAGGTAATGTCAGATCCCCCCCCCAATTTATGCTATTATTGCAACAACAATATATATAATATATCTATATTCTGTATTAATATTTTCTACTAAATATTTATTTTCCACAGTCATAGTGAGAATATGTATCTAGCATGCATTCCTATTTGATTATCATATTTGTTTGCTTTCAAAGTATAACTTATGATGTATATTCCAGAAAAGAAAATTAGAGTGAATTGAAATTGTGTATAAAGAGGGAGAGTCATTTTGAGACAATGACTACACTGTCTCAGACTGGCTATCAACAGCACCCAGCGCGCTCATTTTGAAAGTGTTGCTACGAAAAGTGGAAACGCTCCCCATCTATCACTAGACCTCGCCATACTTGCAGGTAAGACAGTGATGGGGGTGGGGTGGGTGAGGAGGGGCAAAACTGGGCAGGGAGGGGGAGGAACGGGCATGGGGAGACAGCAAGAAGGGTAAATCTGGCAGCCATAGTGAGTGCTGGATCCTATCCCATCTTTTGCAAGTCTCCCGGCCCCCTTCTCTCCTTGGACTTGTGTCAACTGAGGAGCTCTGTGCAGGAGATCCATTGTGGAGTGGGAGGCTTATGGAGGGGTAAGTCTGATCCCCCCTGTATACAGTATACCCTCCCAATCCCCCCTCCCCACTGTATACAGCACATCCATTTTCAACATGGCTGCATCAGTGGGGGGGGGGGAGGAGAGGACTGCCTCCCTAGACTTCTAACCTATTATACGTCCCTAGCTAGTTCCCCCGGCCTTCTAGAAAGATGCTGTGTAGTTAACTCTGTCAAAAAATAGCCAATTAGCACCGCGTGTGTTTCTCTTACCTAAACCAATGTTATCAAAACAGCGTAAGAGACATTGGGTGACACAGATACATGTCCTTGCACAGTACAGCATTCTAGCTTTATGTATATGGCAAACGCCTGTACATGAATTGTTGAAGTGTTGACAGCTTGAAGGAGCTTCAGTAACTCAGAACAATGCTTGCCTGTGTCAAAAGGCATACATTTTTGTTGATTTCTCTTTATCTCTACAGGGAAAAATGCATGTTCTAACAATGGATCACAAGATGGAAGGAGGAGGAAGAAGGCTTAGTTGATTGCTGACAGCCCTCGACCTAGTCACCTAGTCGCAACCACCATCTGCTCCGCATTGAAACAAGGGAGGGGGACATTCCCACACACTGACTCCAGCAGAGGATGCAGGTGCCAGCCGTTCGTGACAATCCCCACTTCACACGGATATTGAGCTCTGCCTTTCCCCACCTTCAAGAAGCCATTTCTGTGATTGGGCACAACTGGATACAGTTACATGGTGTAATGCTTAACTGTCAATATTGACCCCCCCCCCAACTGACAGAATATTAGTTATGCTTAGAGATGTGAAGGCCCGGAAAAAATCCGGGAAAATTCAGGAAAAAACTGAATTTTCTGAAAAATTCAGGAAAAAACCTGAAGCATTTTTGTTTTTTCCTGAAAAATTGAAAAAAGAAAAAAAGAAGAAGAAATTGATTATGCAATATTTTATTTAACATGATGAATAAAATATTTTAAGACAATGTATTCAAATATTTTCCAAATAATTGCTAAAAAAATATGTATGGTATCAGATTATTCTAATTTCTGTGCACTGAGGACATGCAAGTCCTAGGTTACAAACTGAACCTGCCAATGCAAAAACTGGGGTTTTTTCCGAGCTTCAAAATTTCTGGAAATTTTACATCTCTAACACAGCCTCTGACTCCTCTTGCTTCTCGCCTTCTTCAGACTCCTCCATCCTCTGCATCCTCTGTGAAAGAATCTGGTCTATGCTTGGAAACACACTAAATCAAGAAATAAACCGACATGTGAAAGGGTAGAGAAGCTTGTTTCAATCTGGGCAAATCTTCAGTTTTTAGAAGTCCATAATAACTGATAATGACAGACACAACAGAGTAGCTGCAGAAGCAGAGACTGAAACTGATACTGATAATTACAGCTCAGAAAATGATTCTGATTAAATTTCATGCCCATTCATTGAAACTTAGTCCTAGTCCCTTTTATACACTTCCCCCCTCTTCAATTCCTTTTATGAGAATGGGTTTTTTATTTTTATTTAATACTGTGGAGAGGAAATATGAATAATTGTTACTTCTGGATTTTTAAAAATTGTTTTGTGGAGGTTTTTTTGTCCCACATAAACTAGTAAACAGTTCAGGAGATTGTTGCTCCATTTGTTACAATTACAAATAAATATTATAAAAAAAGTAAATTCTGTTTGTAATAATTGTTTGGATACACTATATTTTTAATCGTATTGTTTTAATATTGTTTTAAAATTGTTTTTTAATGTTAAATTCTGTATTTAATTATGACTTGTTGTGTTGTAATGCCGCCTTGGGTGCCTTCGGTCAGAGAGGCGGGATATAAATCCAATTAATAATAGTAGTAGTAGTAGTAGTAGTAGTAATATGCTAGTTGTGATAATTTTATGCCAAGTCAAATTGTCTATAGTCATATTTTATGTTCCTAAAGTAACAGAATGACTTTCAATATGGAAAAGGGGAAAAAAGTGCTAATGTAGCATTTTTTTTCAATTTTTCCAAAAATTTCCATTTTTTTTTTCAAAAAAACCCCCAGAAAAAAAACAGGATTTTTTCCCAAGCTTCAAAATTTCTGGAAATTTTACATCTCTAGTAAAATTAAAAGGGTGAAAGTAAAAGGGTGACTAACTAGTTCAAGAAATTGTTAGTTGTAACATTGTAATCGTTAGTTGCAACTAACTTGTCGTTAGTTGTAACATTAAAATCTCATTAGTTTTAATTATTTTTATGGCCCAATCCTGAAGCCGGAATGTGCCACTGGAAAAAGCATTCTGGCGCAATAATGCACTTTCCAGCTATTGCAAAAGGTGATGTGCCAGAGTGTGCGGACTGGCCGCGGCTGCAAGCAGTGACTGGGCTGGCTCCCCGCAGCAGCGGACACCGGATGCCCACAGCCCCAAGTAGGATCGCATAGGGGGCAGAAGGAGGCAGGGAGAGGTGGAAGGGGGTGTGAGTGGGCAGAACGGGGAGGTGATGGGAACAAAGAGGTGGGTGGGTCAGGACCAGGAAGGGTGCAGGTTAAGTGGCTGCAGTATCCACCAAATCCTCAGCCCCTTCGCAGGCCTGATCTGCCTTCATGCTTCCATGTGGACTTGCACCAGCAATATCACTGGTACCCACCAGGCTGGCAGGACTTTCCCAGGGGCATGGCATTTATAAATAAAGGTCCCTTCCCAATTGCAGCTTGTTTAACCCTTGATGCACATAACCTAATCTACTCTGTCAGTTTCACGAACCACCAGAAACTTGGCCATGACCCACTGATGGGTTCTGGACCTACAGTTTGAGAACTGCTGTATTAGCGATAGCAGAAAAAAATGTTATCATGAAGCCTGGCACTAGTGTAAGCTATTTTACTACAATTGCTAAGAATCTGAGCAGGATTGACACATAGTCTACTGGTACATGAAGGGGTACACCAGATGCCTCCACCTGATTGTGCTCTAGTCCAGTGATCTTCAACCTATTTCATTCCCAGAAGCCTCACAACTCACAAGCTACAACCTCACAACTGAGTATCTCAAATAAAAAAGGATTCTGGGGGCAGACCTGGGGAAAAAATCCACTAGCAACCTTGAAGAATCAATGGCACCCATAGTAAGATAAGCCCTGGGAAGGATAATTTATTTCCTTTTTATCCCACCCTTCATCAAAGGAATTCAGAGTAGTGCACCTTGCTATGTTCCTCTGTTTTTTGTGCTGTGGGATGTGCTGCTGAAGCCAAGGTCCATGAGAGGGGGGTATGGAGGTAATTTGTAACTCGGCCCAGGGTCAAAAAGGGGGCCCAGGAGCCAAAGTAGGGCACCCAGAAATTTCCTGTAATTTAACATTGTCCAATATCACCCAGACTTGCTGCCAATGCAAGATGCTGGGTGTGCTACATCTGTGTCGGGTTGAGGAATGCATACATGACACCCCTTAACACAGTATCAAAACTGGGAGGAAAATGCCCTGCTTTGGCTTGTGGATCCGCTTACCATGAAGGACTGTATTGGAGCTCAGGGACAAAACTGTGGAACTACAGCTGCAGAAATCAGTTTTAATTCACACAGGACACTTTCTGTTCTAGGGTGAGCCTAAATAGGATGATGCTCATTCTCTGCAATGATTTTCTATATTAAAGGATTTCAGAGAGACTTTGGAGTGTGTTTGGTTTTCCATATTACTGTATCTAGCTGCCAACACTGTGCAGGCTTGTAGACCTGGGCTCCACATTGGGAAGCCTAGTAGAACTTGGTAGAACCTGGCCAAAGATCATTCTGGTTGTCACCACCCTCCCCCCGCCTGTGTTGCCCCCTCCCTGCACCCATTCTGCCCACCCCTGTTAAAACCCTTCCTCCTGCTTGGTTGCACCCCTTCCCTCTGTCTTTGGAAAGGGGCCCAAAAGAAACTTTGTACCCCCTGATGAAATTCCTCTTGGAGGCCCTGACTGGGGCAATTTCCCAACTCAAATTTACCACAGCCAACCAGAGATTCCGTTGGTAGTGACGAGAGCCCACTCAGTACGTATATGTAGCCTTGCTGCTCGCTTCTTCCATGCATACTATTCAGTGCCACCAGCCCTGAAGAGACACTGAGCTGAGGACGCCTCTGCATCTGCTGTCTTCCCCGATGGCAGCAGTGATTCGGCTCCAACACAGCCAGCCTTTTTGCACAAAACGTAACAGTGACTGCTGGGAAAATGTAGGGCAGCAGGAGTATTGTGGTTGAGGGATGCTGGCATGTCTGGGCTCAGGACAGGTGTGCGCCCACAGCCAGGCCTCATTGAGACGTCCCTTCCAACAGGGTCAAGAAGCCCTTACCCAGAGTGATGTTGGGGCCTGTTTGGCTGTATCAAGATAGCCTGGTATAAATCCAGATCTCAAGTCCATTTTCTTTTGCCATTGGCTTTCCCTTCTGCCCACCCCTCTTGCCTGCTGATTGAATGGTGTTTTATGCAGGAGGACAGCCAGCGCGGCTGTTGCATAAATTGATAAGAGCTTTGAGCCAGCAGCAGAGGAATGAAGCAAACCCCGAAACAGTATCCCTCTGTGTCCACTCTATGCCGTCTGCTTCCAATAAAGAGAGAGCTGCTTGGCCCTATAAAGCCCTCCTGTCTTTGCAGGTGTCCTAAGAATTTGGCCGTGGCACTTCAGCTAGACACATTTATTACCTTTGGGATGTGATAATTCATCATTCATGCCTTTCCAAGAGCAAAGAATAGCCGTTTCGCATCGAGCTGCTCTTGCCTTCTCTTGCAGGTCCCTCTGCCAGTACATTTGGCTTGTTTGTTCTCTTTCAGTCCTGTTCTTCCTGTTGCATTCTGTCCATTCAATGAAGAAAGAGTGAAACCGGATGGCTGGATTCAGTGCAGGGAAATGACTTCAGAGCCACCTTTGTTCTCCCCTCCATTTCTTTGAACACACTTGGCCATGTGTCACTATGAAAGGGTTTGTTTTAACCATTTGGAACATCCATAAGCAAAGCTGCATCGGCCAGAATCGCTCACATCTTTTGAGGCTGATTGAGGCTTCGAGTTAAACTGCCAGGGTTTTGTTGCACAAAAAAAATAAAAGAAAAAAAATCCCTGACCATGACATTGGGCACTGTGCTATAAATCAGCCACAGCCGTCCAAGCAAACTGTCCTTTTTATTGCATCGGGGAAAGGGTTCTATAGCATTTGGCTGAGGCTGCTAACTTCAGAGTAGCTCAAAGAATATATTTTTTTTCTTACAAAGAAAGCCAGCTCTTTGAAATCGATTTTATAGACCTGTGCATGCAATTTCACAGCACACTGGATCACACTGTTTTAAGACAGCTAGGCCGTTTTATACACAAGTACACTTTTAAAGCTATTCTGGTTAAAACGAATGTTTGATTGCCTATTTTAAACTCATTTATAAAGAAAAAGGAAACAGATATCTTTTTCATTTGCCTTCTCCCCCTTCCTATGTCCACAGAAGTACACTGTAATTTCCGTCTCATTTGAAGACTAAAGTAGATGCTTGCATGGCTTTCCTAGATCAAAGCACTGTAGATCTTTTAAATACAGAACATGATTTGCTATTTTTCTTTTTCCTTATCTCTGATTTTTCAAGTCAATAATTCATATCTGTTAATAAAACCACAAAATTATTTTATTTTTTTCATTGACTGTATGTTAGTACTTTTTTGTTTAAAGTGATAGAATCATTTTCAGCTAGTGCAGTTTGATTACAGTGCTCATTCCAGTTGGCAATTCCAGTTGTACAGTTTGATCTAAAAATGGTCACTGAATCGAGGCATCTTGCTTTCAAGCATATTCCCCTTCTTTTTTCTTGCTATTAAAAGCATCATGTTCTTGTAAGGCACCAACATTTCAGGAAGGAGCCAGTGAGATTTTCTGGAAACCACTTTGGAGGGAGACTTTAAAGCCTCAGCATGTTCTTGAGACGAAGGGCATCATTCCTTAGATCAACACTTAATTAAAATGTTTCAAGGCTCAGTGTTACCTGAAATTGTAGCTTATGACAGTAATTCCCAAACTGTGGGTCAGGACCCACAAGTGGGCCGCGACCGAATTTTTGGTGGGTTGCAAAATTGAAAAGCTGATCACTAACAAGGAAAATGTACTGAGCTCTATGGGAAGTGAAACTGAGCCACACGTGCATGTTTACCCATGAGTAGGTGACCATGCCTCTGCCCTTATCAAAGGCCATGTGAAGGGGAATGTAAGGCCACCTGAATGGTCCTGATCTGAAGAACATAGAGCTCCACAAATGCTCCAGAAGGCCCCGCCATAGGAAAAAGGATAAAAACAGAGGTTTAAGCAGCTGGCAAAATGAAACTTTTTTTAAAAAAAGTCTCTTAAAGTTAGGTGGGTCCTGATAGATCTGGCTCCCAAAGTGGTGGGTTGCAACCCAGCACTGGGAGCCAGAATTGGGCCATTTCTCCTTAAGGGGAGTGGCCCAGTAATGGGTGTCCCAATGGTGCTGCAGCAATTGCAGCACTTCAGAAACCCAGGGGCTTTTCTCCTTACCTGGCAGGTTGTGTTGGCCTCCTGTAGGGTCTGGAAAGCTAGCAGCCCTCTCTACTTGCCTCCCTGGTGCTGGAAAGCACCTTGATTTACGATCGGAACACACTTCTGGTTTTTGCACAAAAACATTCTAACTGGTGTATTGGACAAGGCAGGAGATAACCCAAGGAGATAGGGAATGGTATCAGCAGTAGCCCCTTGTCCCAGATTAGCCAGGAAGTTTGGGGTTGATCCCAGAGCTTCTGCAAGCCTCAGGAGCACAGCTGCAGGCTGATGATGGCCCTGGCTAGGAAGAGATTAGCACAGGTGCAGATCGGTGTGGCTGATGAGCTAGAGTCTGCCCAGCAACAGACACCGATTGGCCTGCCTCAGTATAAAGTAAAGCTGCAGTAAGGGACCTGGGTAGGTGCTGGATGGCTTGTTAAAGGAAGGGTGAATAGCACCAGGTAGGTGCTAGAGGAGAGGCACTGGGCAGGTGCTAGATGGATGGATGGATGGATGGATGGATGGATGGATGGATGGACTGACTGACTGTAAAAGGACTGGATAAGGTAAGGTTATTGTGGTCAGTAACTGTGGGAAGTTGTTATATGGCTGCCACGCCCCTGGAGCCACCAAGTGGAGGAGGCAGTTGTGGCTTAGGCAAGCTGACTGTCTATTGTTTGGTGGTGGGGTTAGGTGCTAAATTAGGGTATTTTGAGCTAAGCCGGTGATGAGGACAGTCTGGAGGAGGCTGGCCAGCTGGTGAATCCAAACAAGGCTGCTGGAAGAGAGGAGAACCAGTGGGTGAATGAGCCCCCTCCCTCTTGCCTATCTCTGTTGCTCTGGAGGGGAAACTAGTCAGCCTAGTGTGGGCATTGGGGCCCTTGGGGAGGCCCAGCAGGGAGTTTCTGGCAGAACAACTGGGTTCAAATGGGACTTACATCTGTGCAGTGTTCAACCAGCATCTTTGGAGGTATATCAGCATGTCACCTCATGGATGGTGCATGCCAGTGATGGGTGACTGCCAGGGATGCTGAGGGAGTCGCTGGTAGCGTTGGCCTTTCTGGCTACACACTTCATGCCCTGCTTCCGGGGAGAATCTGGTTGACTACTCAGGTTTGATACATCAGGGATTTTCTTACCTTTTTAGACCATAGTGTTTACATTGTATGTGGAATTCTGCCTACTCAGCTCTTTCTGTAATTCCATTCACAACCCCAAAAAATGAAAATTTAAAAAACCCATATTTAATTCAACAAGTGAACCATTTCACTCTATTTGCAATAGAACCCTGAGTCTTAACAGAAATGACTGAGATTTCACAAAGGCATTTTTAAAATTAAGATTGGGGCTCATAAGCAATATTTCAAAGTTGGGTAAATGTGAACGCTGGTGCTTCAGATCCAAAAACCTTAGAGCTCTCTCTTTTACTTTTTTAACCACAGACAGAAGCAATGGGGTAATCAAAGGCAGTTTAACTATGAACAGAACAGAAAATGGAGAAAACAGGCAGTACTTGGTGGTCTGAAAAGGAAAGGCAGTTTGAACTTCAAACTAGTGCTTTGGCACACATCAATATTCTGCAAGCAGTCCAAACGCAAGAGGAAGAGGAGCTCAGAAATATATGGTGAAAATAAGTGTCTTCCAAAAGTAGTTAGAAAAAAGGACAAGAGTCCCAGTGAAACTTTGGGCTTGGAACTGCAGGTTTAACAATAAACTTATTGTTTGCCAATTGCACTCGTTTCCCTGCGCAGTGTGGCAGCCAATGAACATGTCTCGCTGCCCAGCTTTGCTTTCCCATTGGCTGCGGGCCGGTCATTCCTTTGCTTTAGCACTGGGTTGGTTTTAAAGGAGATCAGGCTAAATATTCATTTTCTCACTTCTCAGGGCAAATTTCGGAAGAGTCGTTTTGTTTTGTTTTGAAAACCCCTCCCCCCGCTTTTCTTGCAACCTGACTTCCTTTATATTAGCTAACGCGAAGTCAGGAGATCGCTTTGATTATCATCGTCGTCTTCGTTTCGCTGCTGGCTGTAACACCGCCCCTCCCAATTCCTGACGCCTTCGCCCTTCATGCCTTTTGACTATGACCGTTTTTTGCCTAATCTGACAGCAACAGAGCTCAGGGGTACCATGTTGAGGCAACAGCCCTTGTATGAGCTGGTTGGCTACAGGCAGCAGCAGCAGCAGCAGCCCCCCTCCGCCTTGCTCCCCAAACCTGCTCAGGACAGGTCAGAGTTTGCTCCGGAGCAGCTACAGCCGGGGCCCGGAAGCGGCAAGAGCGACCAGAGGAGCGAGCAACAGCAGCTGCGAAGGAAGATCAACAGCCGGGAGAGGAAGCGGATGCAGGACCTCAACCTGGCGATGGACGCGTTGAGGGAAGTGATCCTGCCTTACTCGGCAGCCCACTGCCAGAGCTCCCCGGGCAGGAAGTTGTCCAAGATCGCCACACTGCTCTTCGCCAGGAACTACATCCTCTTGCTGGGGAGCTCCTTGCAAGAGCTCCGGCGGATCATCGGCGAGATGAGCGGCTCCGGCCCCCGACTGCTGCTCGCCGGGCTGCCCCTCTTCGCCGCTGCCCCGGGCCCGGTGCTGCTGACGCCAGCAGGGAACGTGAATCCGCATCATCACCACCACCACCACCAGCACCACCCGGACAGCCTGCGCTCGGCCAGCAAGTACCTCTCGGTGTCCCTGGAGGAAGCGCCGTGCGGCCAAGTGCAGCTGCCCGGCGGGGCCAGCCTGTGCACGTGCGCCGTGTGCAAGTTCCCCCACCTCATCCCCTCGGGCCTCAGTTTAGCTGCCGTGCAGGCGCAGTTCTCCAAGTGACCGCCCCGGACCTGGAAGGGGGTGGAGGAAGCGAGAAGCGACGGGGGCTTCAGCGGCAATCGAACCTGGAGGGGAGGGGAAGAGCCGGGACACGTGCGCAGGACTGACACTCCGCGGCGTGTGAGCGCCCACCCAAGTGTACGGCACAGCCTGTGCGCAGTTGAGGCAAGGATCAAGACTGTCCAAAGGGGGACTTGCGCGCGTTTAGTGCCGCCTTGCAGATCAGACGTGAGATCGCTGCAGGAAAAGATATAGGTTGACGCTCAACGAGGTGGGATGGGGGGACGGGACGGGACGGGACGGGACGGTGGGAGGCTTGGCCAGGGACGACCGTGTGAAATAAAATGAATAATAAAAGCTGATCCATTAAAGTCAAGGCTCGGTTTTTGGGAGGGGATAAAATAAACAAACCTTAAGTACTATTAAAGCTGGAAACTGCATACAGCACTTACTTGGTAGTAAACCTATCAAAGTGGGACTTACTTACGGTGCAGTCCTGACCAACTTTCCAGCACCGGGGTAAGGGCAATGCACCTCTGAGGTAAGGGAACAAACTTTCTATTACCTTGAGTGCCGCCCCCCCCCCCCGCAAACTGCAGGATGTAGCACATGCCCCATTTGTCAGTGCTGGAAAGTTGGTTAAGATTTGGGCCCAATTGACTTACAAATGAGCATAACATCGGGCTGTTTGCCTCAATGGGACTTAGAAGTGTCTACTTGTGGCTGGAACTTACCAGTGTGGCAACAATTCCCAGTACATCACTAGCTTAAGGATATTGCTGATGACCTTCGCGACACTGGTGGGAAGTTACCCTTTTTTACTCATTCTTTTAATTCTAGACTATATATTGATGTATTATTTGAAGATAATGTCACCATTAAGAGAGTATCTAAAAAGCTCAGTCCTAGCCATGTTGCTGTATTAGAAGTCCCACTGAGTTACATAAGGCATACTCTTAAGTATACATAGGATTGTAGCCATACATTATAATCTTAAATTACTGTATTTTATTCTCAATAATATCCCTACAAGGCCATTGAGGGTTACTGCCTAAGCCTAGGGAGCATTTGGAATGGAATGGCAGTCTCGATTTACTAAACAAGGATGAAAGATGGTAATCTGGTGATAGAATACTAGAGCAATCTTATGCATTTTTTACTCAGAGGTAAGTATAACTTGTGTCCAGTTTGGCTTACTCCCAGGTAAGTGGGCATAGGATTGCAACCCACATAACACTTGAGCATATGAACTGGGTACTTTTGAGCAATGAATGAAATGAAGGAAGCATTTTCTTAGAGAAAGAAAAACACAATTAAAGAAATGTTTGTTTGCTTCATTTGATAACTGCAGAAGATATGTCACAGTTGACTTTAATACTAGATATGTACAATTCATATCCCACTGTGCAAGATTTTTTATTCAGAGAATTCCAGATTATGATGGCCGGATATGCTGAGACCAAGATTCATTACGGATTCCTTGTCAGCATAATTTTTTAAAGAAATAAAATCCTTACCTTGGATTGTTTAGCTTATGCATAGCCCATAAGAAGAGCCTAGTCCAGCTTCCTCACAGTGGCCCACCAGGTGCCTAAGGGAACTCAGTAGACAACAAGATGCTTGTATCCTGTTGCCACTCCCTTGCACCTGGCAATTTGAAGTAGCCCACTATTAATATAAGGAGGTTGCACCACCCATCATGGCCTATAGCCCACGATGGACTTTTCCTCCAGAAATCTGTCCAATCCCCTTTTAAAGGCATCTAGACCAGATGCCATAACCACCTCCTGTGGCAAGGAGTTCCATAGCTTAATTACCCACTGGGTAAAAACGTATTTCCTTTTATCTGTTTCCCAACACTCAAGTGGATGTCCCCTGGTTCTGGTATTGTGAGAGAGGGAAAAGAACATCCTTCTATTGACTCTATCCCTCCCGTGCATAATTTTGTATGTCTCAATCATGTTCCCCCTCAGGCGCCTTTTTTCCAGACTGAAGAGCCCCAAATGCCCAGTTTAAAGAGGAATATAAAAGAGGGTGTGACACAGTTATTAAATGTATCTTTCAGTCCAAAAAATGTATACAGACGTGCCACTGTACAAAATCCACGGATTCAGTATCCACAGTTCAGTCATTTCACACCTATTAAAATAGGGGAACATTCAGCGATGGGATCTGCAAATTGAGAAGGGGAATGCTGGGCGGGACTTATGCGGGACTTCCACGTGATTGGCTGCCTGTCCGCAGCGTTCTGTGGCTGCCCTGGCCTCGGGGGCTGCCCCCGGTTGGTGCGCCCCACTGCTGCTCACCCAGGCACCTGGCGTGCCCCCCACCCATCCTCCATGGCGAGCAGGAGCCCCCCCCAAAGCCAGGGCAGCCGCGGAATGCTGCAGACAGGCTGCCAATCATGTGTAAGTCCCACCCAGCGTTCCCCTTCTCAATTTGCAGATCCCATCGCTGGGAACATTAAACAAATCTCTTTTTTTACCTTGTTGCAGCAAAACCACTGATGTTCCTCTGTCTTTAAAAAGGCATCCCCAGTAACCATGGTTTCAGGTAACCACTAATGGGTCCAGAACGGAACCCTAGTGGATACAGGAGCATGCCTGTACAATGAAGGCCCCAATCCTATCCAACTTTCAAGCCCCAATGCAGCATTGTCAACATGGCATGTGCCACATCCTGTGGTGGTAGGGACAGTCAAGGAGGCCTCCTGAATGCAGTGGTGCTCCTATGGGGGGCAAAATGCTAAGTTTTGCAGGAGCCTTAACTCTTGTGTAATGTGGTCCCTCCCCCTCGCCTTTAGAGTCATTCTCTACTTGGAGAGCGGGCTTGGAGGCTGTGCTCTCTTAGCAGCGAATGGCTCTGAAGGCAAGTGGGAAGGGCTGCTTTACACAGGAGCTTAGGCTCCTGTAAAACTTAGCATTTTGTCCCCCCTCAGGAACACCACTGCCTCAAGGTAAGGGAATGTCAGTACTACATCAGTGCTAAAAAGTTGGATAGGCTTGAACCCAAAGTTATATAATTCTACAAATCCTACTGTTTTAAATGCTTTTCTTAATAGTTTTGTTTTTTGTAGTTTTCTTCGCACTTTTTAAGTGATTGGATTTTTTTTTTAAAAATTGTAAAACCCTGTGATTTTCAACTGAACAATTATAATCAACAAAATAAACCCTATCTATCAATCAATTGTATTTATATATACTGCTTTTCAACACAAAGCAGTTTGCAGGCAAAAAACAATAATAAAGTTAAATGGCTCCCTGTCCCCAAAGGGCTCACAATCTAAAAATGCAGATCACCACCAGCAACAGCCACTAGAAAAGACACTGTGCTGGGATGAATGGGACAATTACTCTCCCCCTACTAAATATAAGAGGAACACCACTTGAAAAAGTATCTCTTGCCCAGTTAGCAGGGGTGAATATATATCTCTGTTCATATACCAATGACTGGAATATATAACAAGTTGACTGTGTTTTGAATATCAAAGAGATCCTATACATAACACAGGAAAAGGGAGCACCGAGACCCACTTTTTATAATGACAATCTGTCGGGACCCACCAGAAGTGATGTCATTAACCTGGAAGTGATGTCATGCCCAGAAGTGACATAATCAAGCATGAAAATGTTTAAATGCCCATAGGACAAAATCAAATTATTTAATGAAGTAAATAAATTATAAGTTTAAAAAATTATTTAAAATAAAGAACCTTCCTAACCATCCCAAGCAGTTACTGATCTGCTGTTGTTGTTTTTAATTTCTGAAATATCCCAAAGGCTGCAGTCCTATCCACAATTACCTGGGAGTAAGCCCCATTGATGAGCATTGTTAAAAGGATATACATAATGGCCTATTAAAAGTACATTTTTGTACAAAAGTACATTTGTAACATTTCCCAAATACAGTCATATACCATGGTAGCATTAAGACTATAGTAAAATACACATTGATATGAATGGGGAACTATCTGAAATTGACTTATGATCCACCTATGGATCCCGATCCACAGTCTGAGAAACACTGAACTACACCATAGATAAACTGAATGTAACATATACTGGAAGGGACAGTGAATTATTGCTACATTTTACAGTGAATATTTTTAGGCTGAAAAAAGGCTCTCATACCTCTATGCACATATTATATGGTATAGGCTTCTTCTAACACAGAAATCTTCAACCTTTTTCATTCCATGGCACACTGGGAAAGTGCTAACATTGTCAAGGCACACCATCAGCTTTTTGACAATTGACAAGACATACCGTGCTGGTGGTGGGGAGCTCACCTCCCCAATGACCCTACTATTAAATATCCCTTCCCCAAATTCCCACAGCACACCTGCAGACCGTTCACGGCACACCAGCATGACATGGCACAGTGGTTGAAATGGCTGTTCTAACACAAACGTTGAATAGTAATGCAAGAAAAACGGAAAGTCATAAGCACCACAGTGTGTGTGTGTGTGTGTGTGTGTGTGTGTGTGTGTGTGTGTTTAAATAAAAATATTTAATGATTTCATTAAATAAACAGGTCAGAAGGATTCTAGTAATGGGAATAATCATGATGTTAGAAGCTTCCAAACTAATCTGTAAGCAAATTAAGCCATAGTAGTTGCTCTTTATGGTCACAGATGTCTTAAAGGGACTACACCACATATGAAACAGGTAGCTCAATTATGCAACTGGTTTACCCAAAAGATTAATTCATATACTTTTGGAATATGGTAGGAGTAGCAATCATAAGAAAAATAAAAAAAGGCTTTTACCAGAAGGTATGAATCTTTTTTTTTTCCCCTTGAAAGTTTTGTTTAAAGTCCTCTGACTCAACAGAGAAATCCATCACTTTCACTAAGGGCGCAATCCTAAACTGCATTAGGCCGGCATAAGCTAAGCCAGCAAAGTTTGGCCAGCATAACGGACACCATAAAGTATGCTTGAACCACTCTTGGAGTCAGAGAGGCCAGCACACAGACATGTGCCATCCTTCCTGACTCCGAGAGTAGTCCAAACACGCTTATGGTGGCCATTGTGCTGGCCAAACTTTGCTGGCTTAGTTTATGCTGGCCTAACTCCAGTTGAGGATTGCGCTCTAAATGAGAATCTTCCTGAAACTGCAACAGCTTTAGCTGCCAAGAAACAGCTTACTTGATTGTAGTGCACAGAACTCCATGTTGAGATGGGACATGAGTGTTTTGCAAAGTATATAAAGCCAACTTTGCTGAAGATGCTGGACAGCAACCCACTAGTATCTAGCAATGCTAATTAGTGAATAGATGAAAATATTCCTTAGGATATATGTAAATACTAGCAGCAATAGCAACTAAAAGAGCATGTAATTGATATCTACATAAATCCATCTATCAGGAATTCATGATTATTCTTCATAACCAGTATTCAGATATTATTAGTTATTTGGCCCAAGGTTAAGTTATTAAGCCCAAGGTCATACTGCATATACTCATGTTCCTGGGAAACTGAACATTGGACAGTGTCAGTTGCAGGTGTTTCTAACAATAATGCAATTTGCTTAATAGAATACAAATATTGAAAACAAATACAGAGCAGAAATTCAGGGCGCAACCCTAAACAGCACTGGATTAGCGAGGCTGGCCGGCCAGCGCCAAATCCAGCGCTGCTTAGGACGGGCTGGAGCCTCCCCGTGGCAAGGTAGCATGCATTCCCTTACCATAGGGGAGGCTCCAGCCTCCCCTATGTGCTCCTCGGATCTGCGCTCACTAAAGAGCGGGCGCAGATCCAAGGAGATCACGCGGCCCGAATCAGGGCCTCACTTCCTCACTGACGGGCTTAGGAAGTGGTTGTATGGCCATCTTGCAAGCCCACCCAGGTCCCACCCAAGTTCTGCCTCCCACCGCCCCCCTTCCACCAATCCCCGTCCCAAAACAGGACACAGAATCCCTTGCGACGACCATCTTCAGTCGGCACAAGGGAGGCTCTCTGTCGGCACTCTGAAGCCGATGCCGCAAGCAGCGAGGGTGCTGCTCGGTGCCAGTGCTCCACTCCTTGCATCGACACGATGATGTTGTGTCAACGCAAGGGGCACACTAGGATTGCGCTGTCAGCTGCATTTCAAACTTTGCTGTTTCATTGCATGCCTTGGGTTAAGAAAAATGAAAGTGACTTCAGCTTGATTGCACTATACAAAGTTGCTTTTCAATTCCACAAAGAACAAATCAGAAGGTAAACAAATCTCCAGAAGATACAGGATTGCATGCTAGATCCAGGAACAAGAAAGGCTGGGGTGGCAATGAAAAGCCAGATTTGAGATTATGTAATGGAACTGCAGGTTACTTGGCAACATGGTTGTGTAGTTGACTTTGGGGGTTGTTTTATGGAATGCTTGATTGTTGTTTATGTCGTCAGAAATAGGATTACAGTGACCCTTCCCAACTACAGAAAACTAGTTTGAGGACCAATCCTATCCAACTTTCCAGTGCTGATGCAGCTGCAATACAGCCCCAAGGCAAAGCAACAATCATTCCCTTACCTTGAGGAGGTCTCCATATCTACCCACCCACTCCAGTTTGCAGTGTACACCCCATTGGCACAGCTACATCAGGGCTGGAAAGTTGGATAGGATTGGGCCCTGGGTGGGGGGAAGACAGAAGGGTACGCAGAATGGGGTGGGGGAGGGTGTTCCGGCAGGTGGGATGGCCCAGGGAGGAGGGTGGAGTCCGGATGTGGTCGGTTGGCCACATCCAAACCTCCGTCCCCAGCCTGCACAGACCACATGGTGTGCTTGGACATGCGCCTGCTATACACACGCCCATAGGGGTGGCTGGCACCTACTCTGGAGTAAGGAGACCAATGTGCCCTTGCCCCATGGAGGCTCCAGTCTGCTCCCAACCTGTGCTGGATATACTGCAGGCCAGCTGGCCTGCCTGTTCCAATGCGGGTGAGGATTGCACCCTTAATGATGTTGTTAGAACATTGATGAGTTTGGACAAACTGCTGTCCTGGGCAATGATGGACCTAAGTGTACATAACAAACAGTGCCTTGGATTGGGGACACTGAGGATCCCGCACATGAAGAACCCATTCACAAAAGTCTATTTCATACAGTTAGTCAGCAGGACTGCCCAAAGTGATATGATCGTGGAGACATTGCTATATGAATTAGCTCTCTGTCAATTATTTACATTTATGAGATAGCACAAGCCATCTGGGGTTGTGCCACAGTACCTTAGTGATTATGAACATGCATCTGATGAAATGGATAGCCTCAGGGAACTGGAGGAGAGAGACGACATGCATTTCTATTGCATTTCAATGAAGAAGTTTTCCATTCCCTCCAATTCTGCCAGAAGTAAATATACATTTTAATTTCTTAATTACAGTTATACATTAGAGGAATTTCATCACAGACACATTGGCAGATCGATGGAAGATGACTCCAGTCACACTGTCGATCCAGCTGTGGTAATGGAAGTATAAGGAGAAAAACAGCTGGCAGAAGACCATAGAGTTTCAGATGAAACACACATTTCTGCCTTTTTATTTCAAGTTTCTGAGAAGAAAAATAGTCTCACTTGTCAATCAATGAACTTGCAGTGCTAATAGATTCTGATGGTTGGGGGTGGGGGTTCAGTGCAGAATTTAATTTAACAACATACAATACATCCACATGCCCAGAAAATGTGGACAGCTTGATAGGGTTCACTGAGCCAAAGAAGTAAGACCAAAACAGTGCATTAATGTATAGGGGAAGAATAGTTGCAATCAGTTCTCTTGTGAATTGGACAGAGAACTTGGAGATGAAGCAATTATCAGCCATCGGGGATTAATAGTAAAGTGTGAATGCCAAGCTGTATATGTTAGGGGCAGAATATGTTGCCTATAGAAAACAACAAAGAGCGTTTCTTACTATTAAGTGAGATTAAACGTAATGGCCTGATTTAACCACAAAGGCAGAATTAAATTCAGATGGCAACTTCAAAGTGGACACATGCACACAAGCTACTGCATACATTTACATATAGCTGGCATAGCTTGGCTTGCATCACAATAGGATAAAGTTTCTTTGGCCACTTAAACAATTTTCCATTCTTTGCCTTTCATTAACATTCACTGTATTTATCTCTGAATTGCTTTTACTTAATAAGATGGTGCTAAGAGTTATATTTATTCATGGAAGTCCATGAATAATTCCCCCAAGTAAATTTTTAATTCCACCAAGTTAAAAAAAAAACAGCAGCAGTAGGTCAACAAGAATAGAATAGCTGTAATCAGGTAGCTACAAAAAGCTGCTGTAGTGACCTATAGTCCTGTTTTTCATCCCTCATCACCCCCCCAAGGTATCAATATTCCTAACTACTCATCCAAGTTCAATTTCTTCCATGAAAAGTACTTGCCTTTCATCTCAATTATAGAACACCCATGTTTTAATGAATGTTAGGCTAATACTGAAGTCTTCTTTTTTTAAAAAAAACTAATTAATTGAATCAGCTTTTTCATCTTCTCCCTATAATATTCTGGGTGGTTTTCCAAGTTGAAAGTTTATTTACTTTCACATTTAATTTCATGATGCCATGAGCATTCAGTTTCATAAATTAAGAAGGAAATATCTTGGAAACATTTACTTAGAAGTAATTCCCACTGATTTCAGTAGAACATAAGGAATCATACTTAGGACTGCTGCCAAAGTGTACAAAGGTTCAGGCCATTATATTTGTTCATTAATTGGTTGAGTTGTTTAGTTAATAGCTCATTAACTGCAAAATAAATTCCTGCAATGAAAGGTTTATATGGCACACATGTTTTCAAATGAATGGTAAAAGGTTGTGCTAAAAATGTAACACCCAAGAAGAAATGCGGCTGGATTCCTTCTAGGGTTCCAAACACCACTTTTAGCAATTATGTGTATTCTCTGAAGAACATAATTTACAATAAAGATGCTAAGGTCGAAGATTCATGGCTAAAGTTTAGAAGTGATGGAGAAGGAAGATGATGAGATATATGCTGGCGAGGTATATGTGTGTGCTGGCTGGCAGGGGTTACAGGCATATCTTGGTGGGCACTGGAATGTCTACAGGTGGAGCTGAGGCATCTCAATGCATGGATGAGATGGTGACGCATTGGGTTGGGATTTGACAGGCAGTGGAGAACATCTTGGGGGCAAGCCAAGCTTGTACCGAAAGGACTGGCTCCACCTGAACCAAAATGGAAATAAGCTGTTAAAGATGGTGGGGACAATCCTGCGCCCTACAGCACAGGCGGTATGAGCATACCACCTGCATTGTTGTCCTGAAAGGTGCCATAAAGCACCTCCAGCATAGGCGGTAAGCTGTTGCTGCCGGTGCCGGGCCAATGCTGAGCCAGTGCCAGCCCCCATCGCCGTCATTGCGCTGGATCTGGGTGGGGCAGGATGGCCTTCCTGGGCGGGGGAGGGGCAGAGCAGGGGAGGCGACCTTCACCACTGGATCCCAGCCTCTGTGTCAGGCTGCAGGGCCCAATTGCCCACCCATGCCCTTACTGTGAGGACAAATTTTCCCTTCCCCTGCACTCGCTTGCGGCTGCCTGGCTGCCGCAGGATGCAGCAATAGCCGCTTGTCGACCACTGCTCACACAGGCGGTTGCGCAGCTCAGGATGGGGCTGCCCGTCTTAGAACAGGTAGGGCACAATCCTAACCTGGAGTTAGACTGGCACAACCACTGTTTGGACCACTGTTGGAGTCAGGGAGGATGGCACACATCTGTTTGCCGGCTTCCTGATTCCGAGAGTGGTTTTAGAGAGTGGCTTTAGAGTGCGTTTGCGACACCCCTGAACCAGCACAAGGGACTTTTGCTGGCCTAATTCCAGGTTAGGATTGTGTCCGTCGTGTAACTTGGAGTTGACCAGAGATTTTTAATCCTAGATTTAGGGCACAATCCTAAAACAATGAATGATACTAGGTAGCACCCACAGTTTCATTGCTCCAGAAGAAGAGAACCTGAATGTTACTCTACAAGGAGCCCAATCCTATGGACTCGTATTGCTGGTGCTGCTGCTTAGCGCTGGCTCCAGGTGTTGTAAACCATGGTGTAAGGGCATGAATGTGCCCTTGCACCTGGGAGGCTTCTGTGTGCTCCAGCGCAGCGTAGAATTGGGCTGCCACTAAGCAGCACCAGATCCAGGAAGAGGCTTGTGTGGCTCACAAATGAAGCCAAGGAAACTTTAAAAGGCAAGAACCCTTCCTTCGGAAAATGGAACTCAGGCCTCAATGAGGAGTACATAAAATAACACAAACTCAAGCAAAAGAGATGTAATTTGACAAAAGGAATGCAAAAAATTATTTGTGCACGGCTAAAATCATCAAGGCAAAATTAAAACTTAATCCTGTACATCAAAAACAGGAAACTTTTCAAGGAGATGGTACCATCAGGTGCCATCAGGTAACAATAAAAGAGAAAGTTAAAGAGGATGTGGAGATTGCAGAGAATCTGTCTTTAGTGCAGAAGATGTAGGGCAAGGAATGTTGGTTTCCTGACTTAGGGGCTGCATTGTGGCAACATTAGCACTGGAAAACTGGATAGGATTGGACCCTCAGTTAATACAAATGTCAAGGGGTTTGGCTCTCTAGCCAACATTTGGAGGCCAACATTTACAACGTTTCTGATTATGGTGAGCCCTCGATATTCGTGGGAGTTCTGTTCCTGGAACCCCCGTGAATACCGAATTTCGCGGGTACTGAAACCTGCTGATTCAGGGCCCATCCCCACCCTCTGAACTCAGGTTCCTTATCTGTGAAGTAAAAAATCAGAAAGCTTCATTAAGAACGGACCTTGCTGCATCCTCAGTGAATGAAACTGTTCCTAGCCTTTTGTTAGGGGAACTTATATTCCCTTACCTTGGTTAAGATTCTGCTAGCCAAATGGTCTCCTTGAACTTGCACCAGCTATTTTGCTGGCCCAGAACCACGGAAAGAAAGGAAGAGGGAACAAACTTAGGATCCTGGTGCATGCCTGTGCCACCAAGATCCAGCCCCTTCCTCCCCTGTTCTAACTCCTCCACCCCCTCCCTGCCAAGATACTTCCCCATTCCTGCTCTTCCCCACCCTGTTCCATCCATCACCGGCCCCACCATCAAACTTACCAGTGTTGATTTTGGGAAGCCTCTCTGCCAGGCTGCACATGCAGCCATGAGCCATGTGCACTGGAGGCCTTATCACATGCACCACTGCAGCGACACATCCACCAGTGAATACATGTTCTGCCTGTGGACAGGTTAGGATTGGTTAGGATTGGGTTATTTGTTCATCCAGTTAGGATTGGGTTATTTGTTCATTAAATTGTAAGTTATGCTACATATAATAAGGTACACCAAATACAGCATTTACACTGAAGTTTGCACAACCCTTATATGGTATTTGAAATTTCATACTGAATGGCTTCCAAGAGCAAGAGATGCCAATACGTCTGAAACACTTGAACATTGACAAAACACTTCTTATTCAAGATCTGAATTTGAATTTCAGATCTGAAATTTTGCAACATCTGAGTTGCAAACAGTTTAAACATTTGCAGACATTCATTCCACCTCTGTCAGTGTTAGCATACGTTTTACTTTGATCAATGGATTCACAGCCAGTTGATTTTCTAGGTGGCTTCTATCGCGGTGTCATTTTCGTATCTACCAGCAGTTTGTGGTCTGTTATTGTCTCCATAAAATGAGGGAATCTGATCCTACCCCAAGCCACAGAGTATAAGGGGCGACTGTGAGCCATCCTCAGCCTTTTACTTTTAGCATTGTGATAAACTGAACTCTCCCTTTTACCTCCTTGAGAATCACAATTTAATTCCAAGGACTTTATGATGCAGATGGAGAACTGTTTCCTTGCCTTTCAGTGTCCCCAGGCAAAGAGATGGCTGTAATGACACCATCCAAATCCTCTCACATGAAAAGAAGAAGGCCAATTTTGGAGGACAAAAACTGAAGTACTGCTGTGACAGGTCACTAAACATTACTGGCAACTGCTCTGTGTTAAGAATTGAAGAGAGGTTGTGCTAAGTAGTGCAGAATATGGAACAAGGTCTTAACCATGTTCTGTGCCCACAGACATTGGATTTAGGAGACTAAAGGATTTCAAGTGAATCTTTGAAACAGGAGGCTGGAAGAGGTCGGCTATTCATATTGTTTCTCAGGCAACTGAAGAGGAAATGTAATGTGGCAACTACTTCAGTGGACTCTCACCTCTGTAGGAAGCTGCTGTGAATTTTTGTAGTCTTAAGTCTAGGCAGCTCCCAGCTCTTTCTAGGACCCTTGTAATCCATAAGCACCTATCATATCCACTTCACAATATTCAGGTTAAACTTTCCAATGCACCTCCTGGGTAGGATTTTTGCTTGCATTTCATCATTGTTTCAAAGACACTCATATTTTCATGAACAATTTGGCAATTATTTCTTTATTTGATATATTTGTATATTTATTTTATATAATATGTAAATATGTATATTTATTGATTTAAAATATTTTTATCCCGCTTTTCCAATGCCCAGAGCAAATGCCCAAGGCAACTTACAATTGAGATTAAAATATACAATATATTTTTTAAAAAATGTGATAAGGGAACATGACCAATTGGAGGAGGGAGACTGTTTATAACGAAAGAACAAAGAACGATAAATGCAAGATGGAACAAAAAATTTTTGAACCCTTGCTGAAAGACCATGAGGGAGAGGATAGATCTCAGTTTGCCCAAGATGGAATTCCATAATTGTGGTGCTACTACAGAGAAGGCTCTCCTCCATGCCACCATCCCTCTAAGGGGCACTTGAAGCAGAGCCCCCCTCAGAAGACCTAAGAAAGAGGGCCGGAATGTATGGGAGAAGGAGATAAGCTGGACCCAGACTGCGAAGGGCTTTAAAGGCCAATACCATCACCATGAATGTATGTACTGATACCTAGCTGGAGATCAGTATATCAAGACTAAAAGCCCCAATTAATTACAAAAAGGCCTCCAAATTTGGGCATCAGACTCTTTAAATCAAAATACTTCACCCAGCTTCAGACAGACACCTGATAACTCAAGCCTTGCTCTGAGCCCCCATGGCACCTCCCACTCAGGCCTTGATGGTGTATTGGCCACTACCAATGTCACCAACGTTGAAGATTTAGAAGGTCAGTCCAGTCAGGTGGGTCTTCTTCTGATGGGCATGGACACTCAGCCAGAGTCTGACTTGGCTGTCCCTGGATGCCACCTGTGGCGAGCACTTTTGTATGGGGGAACCCAAACAACCAGCATCCCCCAAAGAACAGTACATAGTTCTTCGCTGTTTCCCAATAACTCTAGAAGCAAATGTTTCCAGCTTTCCAACACCTGTCTGCTTTCTATCATGTCCTAGAGCAACGCCCTTTAGAGAATTACTTACAGCTTGCCCCAGCATCTTCTAGGGTCTGTTGATACATATTCTCGAGAAAGAAAAGATGACCCTTCAGAGAATAGATTTAGTGCACAATCCTAACCTGGAGTTAGGTCGGCACAGTTAGGCCACCAAACTTTGGCCGGCATAAGGGACACCGTACAGTATGTTTGAACCAATCTCTGAGTCAGAGAGGCCAGTACACAGACATGTGCCATCCTCCCTGACTCTGGGAGTGGTCCAAATGCTCTTTACAGTGTCCCTTGTGTTGGCCTAACTGTGCTGTTCTAACTCCAGGTTAGGATTGTGTCCTTAAAAGCAGAAAAATACTAGGCCGTTGTCAACAATTGCCTTGTTAAGCAGCCCAAGCAGAAGCAGAGTTTCCATTTCGTGAATGGTCATTAATACAAAGCTGCACTTTCTCTCCCATCTGGCTTTGTTTCTGTAAATACAGTCCACGCACCATCTTGATCGTTTCCCTCTCCCAATAGGTCGTTCCTGGTATTTTGCCAAATGTGTCAAACAGAACCATCTGGGTTGGGAAGGTTCTAAACTTCCCCAGGCTTGGCTCCATATGCACAGCTCTGCAGGCATCCCTTGCCCTCTCCAGGCCTGCTGTGAATCAAACTGATTGTTATTCAGGTGGGATGGCCCGGTCATGAACTGCGCTAATCAAAAAACAAACTGCACCAAAATACTGAGGCTCACACGCTGTTAAGGCCTCCTCCTGACCTCTGCTAGCCAGCCCCTTCAAATGAAAGCGATGCAGGTTGTCCTCCTTCTGGGGTTTTGCACCTTCCACAGTTACCAGACATCTGTGTAAATCCCCTTCTCTGTCCAGCCCCCCCCCCGCCTTGCGCTGGGCAGTGAGATAAGTAATGTTCGACCATTCAACGTGGGAAGTCTTCCCGAGGAAGTACCAGGCCATAAATTTCATCCAACAAGAGCCACCTATCAAGTTTGGGTCTTGTTAAAGCGTCTCCCAGATATTAATCACAATAAAGGCGATGGTTCTTGTAGCGTTGTCTGGAAAGAATGAAACACTTGGCGGTTGCAAAAAAGGAGGGATTTTGTTTTCATCTCTTCCTATTTAATATTGATTGGCTCAAGTATAATTTTGCATTTATAGCTACCTTGATGTCAGGCAAACAGTCCTGGCTTTAGGGTTACTAAAAATCAGAAAATGGAATGCACGTTATGGACATGGGCACATGTATAAGTACAGCTGCTCTACGTGAATTACCACCCATTGTATCTGACTTCATTACTTTATCTAAGTCATATGGACTTTTTGGGGAAAAAAATTTAAGCCAAATTGAGCACAGTTGAATGACACAACCAAAGGCACACTTTTTTCTTCATTTGTTTCAGTGATTGCAATCTAGTTTTGAGTGCTGATTACACATATTTCTATTTGCCTTTCCAAATGAATGCATTAGACTTGAACATCTTTTGCTATGTAAATTCCTTTGGTTTTTTAGTTGGAAAAATGGTATATAAATATACCAAACAAACAACGCAATCCTAGCATGTTCCTTCGGGGTTGCTGCTCTGAAGCCGATGATGCTAGCAGCGTCGGCTTCAGAGCACCAACAGAGAGCCTCCCTTGCACCGACCAAAGATGGTTTGTGCAAGGGATTCTCTGTCCCGTTTCAGGACAGGGATTGGTGGGAGGAGGGAGGAGGGAGGTGGGAGGCAGGACTTGGGCGGGCTTGGGAAATGGCTGTATGGCCACATCCTAAGCCTGTCAGCGAGGCCACACGGCCCTGATTTGGACCATGTGGTCTCCTTGGATCTGCGCATGTCCCCTTGCCTCCAGCCTCCCGCAACCCAGCGTCAGATATGGCGCAGGCCGGCTGGCCTTGCCATTCTGGCGCTGGGCTAGATTATGCCCAAAGTCTGATTCATATAAACAATTGGCCACCAGGTCTCCATTTGAAATGCTTCAGCCCATGTTGAGTGTTGCACCAAATGGCAAGTTCTTCATGCATGCACAGATCCATCGTTTTCACCACTTGGCTGCAAAGCATTTCTTTTTGCTCCTGCACAGGCACAGTGAATTGGACAGTTCCACAGAACAAGCTGGGCCCACAAATATGACTCAGCACTCGGAGTAGCCTCTGGATTTTCAGTGGCTACAAACTGGCTTTTTGTTTACGTGAATCAGAGCATGTTTTCCTCTTCCCAAGAAAAAAAGTCTTCTCTTTGCAGTCTTGGGAGCTGAAGTGAAAAGCAGGATATCAAAATATATCAAAAAACAAGTCACTGGGATATGATTAGGCTTTAAAACTCTCAGTACTAGGTTTGGATATCTTTAGTTACTCACAGCAGTTGGTTAGGAGGCTGCCATCGGATTGGCTAGCAAACTCTATGCCAGATTTAGCAAAGTCTAGCCCTATAAGAATACCTTGGTTTTCTTCAAACCAAATACATGTATCTGTCTTTTTTGTTGCCACATTTACATGCATACACTTGCTGCTTATCCCTGCCCGCAATCAAAGAGGTAAACCTGGGCACTGCAGTAGATGGCTGGTGTATTCCCAGTTCCATTTTCTTGTGTATCAGGAGCAAATCCCCCATGCTGCGATTTCCCATGCTGCATCTGGTTCAGAGAGAATGGAGGGAATTAAAACTATCCCAGTTTCAAAGAGTTGGAAAATCTGTTTGGTCTCCTGAGCGTCACTTGCCATGAATGAGGCGGGTGGGTGGGTGTGAGAGAGTGCGTGCTGTGTCGTGACAAAGATTTTGTAATTCTCAGGATCACTCTAATACTAGTTAAGACACAGGTTGCCGCAAGCACTTAATTGTGTTTGGTGTGATGTACCAAACAATATGTCTTGATCATCTGAATGGCGAGCTAGTGTTCGAATATTCCTGGCATCACTATAAAGCACAGCTTTCCTTTTCGTTAACCAGTTCAGGAATGCGGGTTAATGCAGCCTACCCCTTCCTACCCCCAAATCTCTGTTTTTCTGAGGCTGGCAGTAACTGACACTTTTTCTTTTGCTTAATTAAGTTGTTCAGAAGAAGGCTGGTCAAACAGTTGCGTCTACGTGGGGAGTCTTGAAATGAACAGAAAGCAGTGGGCGTTGCCAACATAAAAAGGGGGATTCTGTTATTGTTTGGGTGTAGACGGGTCATTTTTTCAAAGTTACTGCTGCCTGAGTGACCACAGTCCTTCAGCCGCGGCAGCAGTGAAAGCACATTCAGCTGTTTAAATGCAACTACTTTGGGCTTCACAATGTAAGGCGGGGGGCGGGCGGGGGAGAAGGGTGAGCTAGCACCAAGAAACATTTTTTCTATCTTTTTTTTTTCCTTTTTAAAGACAAATAACTTGCTTAAATAGTGTTTGTCAATACATCCTGGGTAAATTCAAGTGGCAGATCTGAACACCCACCCAGAATCATCTTCATCGTGTGCCAAAACAATTTTGGCTGGGTCTTATCCTCTGGAAGCAAAAACCAATTCCTCTTCTTTTCCCACCATAGAGGAAGCAAAAAAAAAAAAGCCCTTAAAAAGGATTCTGTTACTGAAAATCCTAGCTTTAGTCCCAAACACAAGACTAAAACAACTGGGTGAACTAACCACTCTAAAAAAACTCCGTATTTTTAACCATATGAATTTGCATTGCTTCAAGCAATTTGCATCTGCACTGACTAATGCAATTCTTGTAATGTTCTTCAGTGTTTTGCGTACAACGCAATTTCAGCAGTAGTCATCTTGCAATCAAAATAGCAAACTGACAGCGGCATTTTATGGCTCTGGATAAGTGCATGTGTGCATGTGATCATGCACACATTTGCCCATGACTATCTTTTCCATTCTTTGAAGATTTTCTTTGTCCATGGAGTGTCTCATTCTCAATGGCCTTGTTGAAATTCCACTGGGTAAGTTGGTCATTAGTTTGCATATGGTTAACATCTGCCAGGGACCCTTCAGTTCAGTTAGGATGACTGTGTATAGTGAAGATGCACCATCATAGTAGTGCTTTTACTTTTGATTAATAGATACATAGCCAACTGAGAAAGACAACTTAGGCCTTGAGAACATCTCCTAAAAATTCACAAGCTGTGACTTTTTGCCTCAAAATATATTGAAGTACCTTTTTGTCACTTAGATCACACCAGTACCAAACTGCTTTTGAAATTAGGAGAGCAGAAGATGCTCCTCATTCACTCTAAGTGAATGTTGGAATGTAGAAATGTTTGCCACATTAGGCAGCAGCTGGAGGCTGCCTCGGAGTAAAGGAATATTTTCTCCTTACCCCAGGGTAAGCCCCAGCAGCCCCAATAGGGCTACTAGGACCTGCACCAGTGAAATCGCTGTCGCAACGCCAAGCAGCCCATTGCAAGGCTGACTGTGCCAGGGGTTAGGATCCGGCAAAAGTGCTTCCCTCCTTCTCTCCAATTTAAATGGAGGGGGCAACAGGGAAAAAATATTTTTAAAACGCCATAGAGTAGCGTTTCTCAACATTTGTCCCCTGCTGTACTACTTCTCATTGACCACCATTGGAAGTACCACCAGAAGTAACTGGCGACAATGTCATCACCAGTTCCTTCCAGATTGGGAGGCCAGATGCAATGCAGTGCAATGTGACAACCACTGGTAAGTGGCTCAGGGAGGACAAGAGGGCTTTTTTGAGCATGAAAAAAGCGCATGCCTGGAGAACCAAGCCTCCTACCACATTGCTGGTCTTGCTGTCAGGTGGTGGGGGTCTAGGGGTCACACATGCACCACTGGACACCACCTAAGTACCACAGGTGATATGAGTACCACTGGCTGAGAAACACTGTCATAGAGTTCACCAGCCAAATAGCAGAGTTTAAAAGTAAGCAATAGAACAAATGCCTGCTGAAAAAGAAACATCTTCAAATGGCAATGAAAAGAAACAAATGAAGGAGGCCTTTCTAGGTCCACGGCTGAAGTGGGGCCACAGAGGAGGCCCTTTTCCATATCCCTCCCAACAGGCAACCCAGTCTTATCCAGTGCAGGTTAGGAGGTAGCTGGAGGGCTCCCTGGGGTAAGGGGAAATTTGTTGTTTTCCACTTCAGGAGTTAGGAGAAGACATTCGCATACAGCCTCAGGTATGAGAGTGCATCATTTGGCACCCCACATCAGGTACTGGGAGCTCACAGACTGGCCGTGGAAAGTATTATGCAGATTAAGCTGCAAGAAAGCCAGGAAGGGGGGAACCCACCTCTGAATAATAGTCATAAAATGTCATCTCTGGCACCGTGTAGTGCGATAAGGTATGTGTCAAACCATTTCATTTGCACTTCAGCCGGTGCCTCTCTTTTTGGGGCTGATGCAAATGACATGCAAATTTTATGCAATTCATCAGTGTTCTTAAAAGCCCTGCAGTTCCAGCTGCTCCATTTGCTTCTTTTGTAACAGCTCGACGAATCGGATGCCTTTACTCCCAGGAAAACAGAAGGTCTTCCTTGACATGGGCAACCCAGCAAGAGTCCAGCCACCGAAACTGCGGTCCAGAACGTCAGATTCACAAGGACTGGAGAGAAGCCATTTCACTATTCCTGGCACTTTCAGTTCCACATGGAGTTTTGTTGCTCATCAGGACATAGAGTGCCATTTCTTCTCGCCCCATATTCTGCTGACAAAAGCATAATAAGTGGACAGAGACCAAGCAACATTTAAAAAAAGAAAAGAGACCCCAGTTACATTGGAGGAACTGCATAGAAGGACTTGGATGGTCACTTTCTGCAGGTGTTCCTCCAGTGCCCCTGCATTTGCATATATTTGCATGCTGTCAAACAGCCAGCTGACAGCATCTCTGAGAAGGTCTGGACTGAGCCCAAACCTGTCAGTGACTTTCTCCTTGCCAGTCAAGGTTGGCTTTGGATGCAATTAAAGAGAGAAAAGGGATACTTCTGACATTGCAAAGAGAGAACGTGTCACACAGATGGGGTGAGGCAAAAGAGGAAAAGCAAAGTGCTGCTGACCAAAAACATTAGAAGCCTAACAGGAAACTATCAAAAAGTTATGACCACCACCTTTGCTTGTAAAAACAAAACTCTTCTCTGTGAGACCGCCGTTCCAAATGTGTGAGATGGACAGCACCATCCTAGTGTCTACTCAGTCATAAGCCCCATTTTGTTCAATGAGACTGACTCCCAGGAATGTATAAGAATATGTACCTCATAAATGTGTGTGTGTGAGTGAAGTATAGTATGTGTAAGCATTAGAGCATAATCCTAACCTGGAGTTAGGTCGGCACAGTTAGGCCAGCAAAATTAATCCACCACAAGGGCCACCGTAAAGCGCTTTTGGCCCACTCTCTGAATCAGGGCGCACGTCTGTGTATCTGGCCTCTTAGACTCCGAGAGTGGTCCAAACATATTTTACGGTGGCCCTTGTGCTGGTCAAACTTTGCTGGCTTAGTTTATGCCAGCCTAACTCAGTTTAGGATTGCGCCCTGAGACTCCAGAGCCTGCTGCTCTCCGGAGAAAGCAGCAATAAGTTGGGTTATTTCTCAGCCATTTTCCTGTAGCAAAGTGAATCAGAAAGAACAAAAGCCTGTTTATAACCTTGACACAAGTAAAACAACCACACAGCCCTCCCCTTTTCAAGCATCCCACCTTCCCATATTTTCAATATGGTTGCCCTCAGTGCTTCACGATCCACCTGAAATTAGCTTGCGACCCACTGGTGGGTCCCAATCCACAGTTTAGGAACCACTGTACTAGATACAAAATACTAGATACATACTATTCCTACATATATGTATAAAACTTAGGAAATTCTTACAATATCTGTCAGAAAAGAAACTGAGGGCGTAATCCTAAACTGAGTTAGGCTGGCATAAACTAAGCCAGCAAAGTTTGACCAGCACAAAGGACACCATAAAGTATGTTTGGATCACTCTCAGAGTCAGAGAGGCCAGCACACAGACGTGCGCCATCCTCCCCGACTCTGAGAGTGGTCCAAACATGCTTATGCCGGACTAACTCCAGTTTAGGATTGAGCTCTGAGGGAGATAACATTACATTTTATTGACCAGTAGCCCAATTGTGGGTTTGCACTGATGTTATTGAACTAGGACACACTTACCTTTTACAAGGCAATACAGGTAATTACCCCTTATCCACACATCCAAAATCCAGACTATTCTGTAATCCAGACCTTTTTGTTCAAGACTTCTTAAAAAACTTTAGGTAGTGTGAAGGTCTCAATCCATTCTTATTCATTCATTGTGCTCATTCCTACATACAGCGCAGGGACAGGCTATAACTCCTCTGCTAGTGGTGTGTACCTGTATAGACATTATTAAAAACGTCAAAGAGGCCAGCAGACCCCTGTATGGGTAACAGTGAAAAGAACAAGAGGAAGCATTTCTCATACTTATGCAGTTATTCCAAAATCCAAGCACCTTCCCGTCCCAAGCAGTTCGGATAAGAAATACTCAATCTGTAGTGCTACTGAGTTGATTTGTTTTGCACTTCTTAAACAAAGTGCTTGTGTTCAAGTGTAGAAGTCACCTCACTTGATCTAGAAAGCATTCCCTCTAATCTGAAATGAGTGGGAATATTATATACTGTATTGTGATTATTCAGGGATGAAGCAAAGGAACTCTGTAGATGCTTAGGGACATTTTCATATTTCTCATGTTCCAGTGATGAGTCCTGGAAGTGAGAAAAAAAAAAAGGCTTAAGGGACATTTGAGTGCAACCTCAAATAGAAACTGATCTGGTATGTTGCAGAGCAAAGTAGCAGGAAGTTGAGTAGCTAGTACTGCAATCCCAAATATGCACTCCCAGAAGTCTTGGAGCGCAATCCTAACAATGCTAATCTGGAGTTAGGCAGGCACTGTTAGGCCAGCAAAGTTTCACTGGCATAAGGGACACTGTAAAGTATGTTTGAACCACTCTTGGAGACAGAGGGGCTACCACACAGACGTGCACCATCCTCCCTGACTCCGAGAATGGTCCAAATGTGCTTTATGGTGGCCCTTGTGCTGGCCAAACGTTGCTGGCCTAACTGTGCCAGCCTAACTCCAAGTTGGAATTGCGCTCTCATTTAACACAATAGGACTTGCTTGGGATTGTACTGTAGGTAGGTTGTGTCCTAAACTTTATTTGTTTGTTTTGTTTTTTGTTTAGAAAGTAGCTCTTGTCAAAAGTTAAATCTGACTTGACTGCCTAGGCTGTTCTTCTATCAGCTGATCTGCTGTTAAGATTTTTTTTTTAATTATTTGACTTAGGTTGCAATCCAAGCCCTTTGTGCCAGCCCAAGAGTGATGCAAACATGCCGTAAAGCGCATTTGAGTTGACTCTCAAGGAGGGTAGGCCAGCACACAGACATGCACTGGTTTCCCCATGCCACATCCCAGACCTGGCAGCACCTAGGTAAGGCTGGCTGAACTCAGCTGTTGCGGGGGCTTGGGAAGGGTGGGGAGGGGTGATGCCAGGATCTGTCACTTAGGCTAGATCTGCCAATCCAGGCTGCTCAGTTCTGAGCTGCCAATTTCAGCAGTGCAGTTCCAAGTAGCCCCATTTGGGCCCCTGCCGTATTACACAAGGGGCAGGAAAGCTGGCCTCCCTATTCCAGCACGGGGTTAGGATTACACTCTTAATGGGTATAACAGAAGCTCTCAGAGAGAGAGAGAGAGAGAGAGAGAGAGAGAGAGAGAGAGAGAGAGA
>JAJKFI010000029.1:4232969-4264153 GCA_029204185.1 Lerista edwardsae | reverse complement strand
AGAGAGAGAGAGAGAGAGAGAGAGAGAGAGAGAGAGAGAGAGAGAGAGAGAGAGAGAGAGAGAGAGAGCATTCTGTTAAGAAAACGGATTCATTTTATGTGGACCATTTAACATGCTGTTTCTGAATAAAGATGTCTACCTTTGAATGCAGCCTGGTAGCTGGGACTTTTGAAGAACCTGCATGTATGTGAAGGATTAGGAGGTCTGTTGCTTTGTAAAATTGCTTTCAGTCCTTCAGGAGGCACATTGTTCGCATGCTAAGCAAACATAGATTCACGAAGAAGAAATGGACAGAAGTCATTATATATACTCGGACTAGCGTGTATAGTGAGCAGAAGAGGTGACAACCCAACTGCTACAGGAAAAGGCAGGGGGTTCCTTAGAGACAGCCAATGGATGGTGGGCTTAGAAGAAGTTAACGCTAATGTGAAGGAATTAGAAATGATTGTGCATCACATTTAGAAATGCATGTGTTCCATATTTTCTGAGCCACAGTTTTTTCCTGCTTGTTTTGCATATTCTTTCGAAGACACGAAAATTTAATGGTTCATGTTTAAACAGTGACGGGCACTAGAGTTTCATGAGCAAGAGACAATCGGTTCTGTTTATCCCCCAACAATAACAGCACTGTTTCGCTCTGGACTGCAAGTGACTGAGCCATCTGGCCCATATCTTCACAGTAAAACATTGTCCATGCCACAAAAATGATTGCATCCCCAGGACAAACTGATGTGACCCCCCAAAGAAAGGCTTCCTCTGAAGCTATGATATCATACTGCATAGGAGACGCCAGCACAATTGAATCTGGTCACCAAGGGCACAAGTGAGATAGGACTATTTAAATCAAATTTTAAAGGAGACTTTTTGTCCTCCGTGGCAAATCATCTCTATCCGACGACAGCATTGAAACATCTTTTTTTATTCACTCGTAAGGCAACAGTACAGTTCTGTTGTGTATTGGCAGCCGTCTTTAGCTTGTGCTGGGTCCAGGAAGTACACATCCATTGGCAGAATTCGCACCTGCAAGTTTTGCTTCCAACAATGTTGTACTGATGGTTCACCACCTGCACCAGCCTTTTTTCTTGCTCCCCCAGAAACAAGCAGCCCTTTCTCCTCATTGCCAACTGGGATGTCCAAAGTCTGCCACAGACTTACAAATGGTTTCTGAGCTTAAGAAGTCACTCACAATACACTTCTACCTGAATGGCTGTTTCATGAAGGAGGAGAAAGGGGGGGGCGCAAGAAAAACTGAAAGAAAGCCACATCTCACTGGAAGAAATGTAACTTTCTAAATGAGGTCAATGCATCGCTGCAGATACAGCGCTTGTTTTATGGCTGCCTTTAAGGAACGTTTTGTGGAGAGGAATTGCAACTCAAATGAAAGAATAAATCTTATAATGAAGACAGTGCCACTGATGGGAATCCTGACAAAATTGTGTGAATGCCACAGCACTGTGTTTGCTAATCATTCAAGGTAAACCACCATATCTTTTAAGACACCAACTCTCCCTTTCGTTGACAGTTTATTAGAGCTTTTTTTTAATTCCGCTGGTTTCAAAAGTATCAGCGTATTTAATTTAGCTTTTAAAAGATTAACGTTGTGAAAGTGCTAATTATTTCCACCCATTAGAACAAAGGATCTCATTAGTTTTCAACCTGAACTAGAAATGTTTACAAAGGTTATAGTATGATTAATTTTAATCTGATGCATCAGTAATTACATTTAGGGGGTACAGTTTTCTTTAAAGTCTCCCCAGCTAGAACTATGGGTGATCTTCCTTGTAAAGAAAATTTTCACAAGTTTGCTTATGTATTTATTTATAAAAAAAAATATTCTGCCAGTCTCCTTACTGAAAAGGAACCAGAGTGGTTCACAACCTCAGTAAAATATAAACACTGTTAATATAATCAATATAAAAATGGAAGGCAATAAGGCAGCTGTAAGCCAAAAACTAAGGGGCAGCAGAAATAATAATATTCAAGGCACAAATACAATACAAAACAATAATAAAAGTCTTAAAAATTCCTGGCAGAAGGAATAGGGGGAAATGTTGCACCTCCCTTTTTTTCCTTTTAAAACCTCACTCATTTGTAATTCCTTTTTGGGGGGGGGATTAGCAATAACCAGGTAATTCAGGGGAGAAAAAAATATAATACCTCTTGGAGGGTGGGAGGTCAGGAGACTGTGGGGGCAATGGGCAAAGATTTTGTTCTCTACACTTTTTTCTGTCTCATACTATTAGAACTTGGAATAACCAATCAATGAAATTGATTGGCAGCAATAGGTTCAGGATGAAAGTAACTAGAGTGTTGCATTACAGAAAACACACTTCTTTGGGAGCGAGGCTGCAGTTCAGTGGAAGGGCACGTGCAGAAGGTCCCCATATAATATCATTCCTTTGCATGTCCAGGCAGGTCTGACTAAGGCCCTCAGAGGGCAACAATGAGCTTTTCAGTCAAAGGGTCTGACTCCGTATGTGGCAGCTTCCTATGTTCAACCTAATGAATAAATTACCCCAAGAGATGATGACGGCTTATAGCCGAAATTGCTTTGTTAAAAGATTAGATTCGTCCATAGATGTATCAGTGGCATTTACCTATGACAGCTGAATGCAACCATCATATCCGGAGACAGTATAATTATCCAACACTGGTGACAAGCCGCAGTGGATGACTGTCCGCATCCTGCTTTGCCTGGGAGCTTCCCACGAGTGTCCTAAGTGGCCACCGGAGGAAACAGACTGCTGGACAATATGGGCCCTTGAGCTGATCCAACGTATAAACTGTTCTCGTGTACCTTGTGTTCTTTGCAGATGGTGTGGTGCAGACAGCTTCACTCTAGGGAACTCGAGCAGCTGGGCCTGAACAAGGTTGCCTCCAGAATGTTGCATTTTCCAGGGTCTTCTAGAGAAGCCTGATTTCCCCAAGCTCCCCTCCCGTCAAATGTTCCTAAGATCACAGATAGAGCTGCAGCAGGGAGTACACTTAAAAACAGATGTAAAGAATTTATTTTATTTATTTATTTATTTATTATTAGATTTGTACCCCGCCTTATTGTGCCCGAAGGCACCCAAGGCGGCATTACAATATAGATATAAAAACAATATAACAATTCACAATTAAAAACAATTAAAACAGAATTAAACAATACAATCAAAAATTAAGAACACAATTAAAAACAAATTTAAAAACAATATAAAAACAACAAGCCCCGTGGGTTATAATAACCAGCCAGCCTGTCAACAATTAAAAGCTTTTTGGAATAAAAAGGTCTTCAGCCCCCGCCGAAATATAAACAAAGAGGGAGCAGTTCTCAATTCTAAGGGGAGGGTGTTCCAGAGTTGGGGGGCCACCACCGAAAAGGCCCTCTTCCTGGCCGCCACCCCTCTCACTTCTCCTGGTGGCGGCACAGTCAGGAGGGCCCCCCCAGATGATCTAAGAGTACGGGTTGGATTATATGGAAGAAGGCGGTCCCTCAAATACCCCGGACCCAAGCCGTAAAGGGCTTTAAAAGTCAAAACTAGCACTTTGAATTGGGCCCGGAACAGAACCGGCAGCCAGTGTAGTCGCCGAAGCAGCGGCTCGACAAAGTCAAACCGACGTGCTCCAGCAACCACCCAAGCCGCCGCGTTCTGTACTAGTTGTAATTTCCGGACCGTCTTCAAAGGCAGCCCCACGTAGAGCGCATTGCAATAATCTAATCTAGATGTCACTAGGGCATGGGTCACAGTGGCCAGGTCCGCACAGCTCAGGTACGGCCGCAGCTGGCGGATCAGCCGAAGCTGAGCAAAGGCTCCCCTGGCCACAGCCGCCACCTGGGAGTCCAGGTGTAGCTGTGAATCCAGGAGAACCCCCAAGCTGCGAACCTGCTCCTTCAGAGGAAGTGCGACCCCATTCAGAGCAGGACGATAGTCCAATACCCGAGCCGTGGATTTCCGAACCAAAAGCACCTCTGTCTTATCCGGATTTAATTTCAGCTTGTTCGCCCGCATCCAGCCCCCAACTGCCTCCAGACAGCGATCCAGGACCTCAACCGCCTCCTCAGAATCAGGGGGAAAGGAGAGATAAAGTTGGGTGTCATCAGCATATTGATGGCACCCCACTCCAAACCCCCGGATGACCTCTCCCAGCGGTTTCATGTAGATGTTAAAGAGCATGGGGGATAAGATGGAACCTTGTGGCACCCCAAACCTGAGAGGTCGGGGTGCCGAACAAGCCTCCCCCAGCACCACCTTCTGGGATCTGTCAGCCAGGAAGGAGCGGAACCACTTCAAAACAGTGCCTCCAAGACCCAACCCGGCCAGCTGACCCAGAAGGACACCATGGTCGATGGTGTCGAAAGCCGCCGAGAGGTCCAGTAGGACTAACAGGGTCGCACTTCCCCCGTCCATCCCCCGGCGCAGGTCATCCACCAAGGCGACCAAGGCAGTCTCCGTCCCGAACCCCGGCCTGAAGCCAGATTGGAATGGGTCCAGATAATCCGTTTCCTCCAGAACCCTCTGAAGCTGGGACGCCACCACCCGCTCAATCACCTTACCCAGAAATGGGATATTGGAGACTGGCCGAAAGTTGTTTAAATTTGTGGGATCCAGGGAGGGCTTCTTCAGGAGGGGGCGAACCATCGCCTGCTTCAAAGCAGGCGGGAGCACCCCCTCCCTCAGAGATGAATTCACCACCCTCCCTGTCCACTCGGCCAGCCCTCCCCGGGCAGCTCTAATTAGCCATGCCGGGCAAGGGTCGAGCGGGCAAGCAGCAGGTCTCACACTCCAGAGAATCCTGTCCACATCCTCAGGCTCTACAAGCTGAAAAGAATCCCAAATGGTAGGATAGACAGGTTCCCCAGGGACATCACTAGATATGCCCACAGCGGCGTCCAAGTCATGCCGGATCTGATCGACCTTATCTGCAAAGTGTTTTGCGAACTCGTCACAGCGAGCCTCCGTGTGCTCCTCCCTACCAGTAAGAGGGGCAAGATGTAAAAACCTGCGGACCACACGGAAGAGCTCAGCCGGACGGTTCTCTGCAGATGCAATGGTGGCAGAGAGGTGTGCCCTCTTAGCTGCCACCACTGCTCTGGAATAAGCTTTTAATTGGGCCCTAGCCCGTGTCCGGTCAGATTCGGCACGAGTCTTTCGCCACCGACGCTCTAGTCGTCTGCTCTGCCGCTTCATCGTTCGCAGCTCCTCAGAAAACCAAGGAGCCGCTCTGCGACTGGGCAAAGGACGCTCAGGAGCGATCTCATCCAGGGCCCTGGCCATCTCCGTATTCCAGAGGTCGACCAGGGCACCGGGTGGGTCTCCAACTCTGGCAACAGGAAAATCCCCCAGAGCCCTCAGGAATCCGTCTGGATCCATCAGCCTCCGAGGGCGGATCATAAAATGTGATCCCCCGCCATTGCAGAGGTGAGAAGCCGCAACGAGCCTAAATCCCACCAGACAGTGATCTGTCCATGACAAAGGAGTGATCTTAATCTCCTCCACCTCCAGATCACCATCAACCTGCCCCGCAGTAAACACCAGGTCCAGCGTGTGTCCCGCCTCATGCGTCGGGGCAGATATTCTTTGAGACAGACCCATGGTTGCCATGGAGGCCATGAAATCCTGAGCCGCAGCTGTTCCCGGGGCCTCGGCATGGACATTAAAGTCCCCCAACACCAGAAGGCGGGGGGACTCCAACACCACGCTCGAGACCAGCTCCGTCAGCTCAGGCAGGGAGACTGCTGGGCAGCAAGGCGGGCGGTACACCAACAGAATTGTTCCAGTATCCACTGCAGATCGTCTGTGGCATGGTGGGCAGAGTCTTTAATCCAAAAATTCCAGGGCTGGGGGTTGGGAGGAGGGGAATCCTCATGTCCACATTACAACATCCCAGGGAAAGTTTCAAAAAACAGCCATCCAATGGAATGCTTGAAAGCTTTTTATCCTTGGGTCATTTTGCTTCCTTGCCACCATAACCACAAGCAATGACTGCTCCGTAGATGTTCTGCAGGAAATAGGAAAAAATTTGAACAAGCCCCAAATTGCACAGGTTAGGACAACATGTTGTTAAGGGCAATAAAAAAGAACTGTGGAAACTGCTAGAAAGACTAGGCATAGTCACCGTATTAATGGGGGGAAAATGCTATTATTATGCTCTATAACTGGCTCGCTCACCATTCTTAAAGGTAAAGTACAAAACTTTTTATTTATTTATTAGCTTGCCCTTACCCGGCGTTGCCTGGGTATTTATTTATTCCAAGCTTCTATTAGACAGGAAAAGGAATGAATTCTATCTATAGTGTAAAATCGAAGTAATTTTATGTACAGGAAATTAAAGGTATAAGTACGGTATAAAAATTATAAAGTAAAATCTTTTACAAATTCACTATAATATTAATTTAACTCAAAACTTGATTATAAAAAACATTTTTAGTTTCGCCTCCAGGAGCAAGAATAAATAAATTCTTGGGTGAACCCACCCTTGAGCAAGCAACATAAAGTTGCTTAATAGACTGCCCCTGTGACTTGTTGATGGTGATCGAGAATGCAAGTCTCACTGGAAATTGTAATCTCTTAAAATTAAAAGGGAGATCTGTTGGGATGAGTGTTATCTGTGGAAAAAAAGTGTTTCACCCTCTCCCTTTCTTGTTAAGATAGTCGCTTCAATTACATTACCCAGCATCTTCTTGACGCACAGCCTTGTGCCGCTGCAAAGTTTTGGCGGGTCGAGGTTCCATAGTAAAATAATTGGGGATCCCATTGTAAATAAAAGACGATGTGGTGGCAATCCAGCTGGATCAAGTGAGTTTAGGAAGTCTGATAGGAAATTGACAACCTCATAGGCATCTACAACGGTATCAATAGTCTTGTATTCAGTGACTACGCCTGGTAACATGGCAAGTATTTGACTGGAGTCCAAGACCGGGGCATAATGATTTCTAAAAATTTCCAGAAGGTTCTACAGAGTTCTATTCGTTCTACTTGACTACACTTGGTCTTAAATGTCATCGGGACTGCCACCCATCAGCCTAGCGACCCCGAAAACTATGGATTTGACACGAATGTCGGTCATCGTGGACATTTTCTTTTTCACCCCTTCTCACTCCTCATGCTGATGGGGGCTGAACGTGGACTTAAACAGCATTGGGAGTGTCACTATTCATCTCAGCAACCCCGGAAACTATGGATTCGACACTAATATCGGCCGTTTTCAATTATTTTGACGTCATCCCCTTCCCACAACCACCCCTAGGGGTGTGTTCTATTCGACTACAATTGGGCTTAAATGTCATCAGGACTGTCACCAATCAGCTTAGCGACCCCGAAAACTATGGATTTGAAACTAAGGTCAGTCATTTTGGACATTTTATTGTTCACCCCTTCTCACCCCCCATGCCAATGGGGACTGAACGTGAACTTAAACGGCATCGGGTGTGTCACTGTTCATCTCAGCAAATTCAGCAAAACATCTCAGAAAACTATGGAGTGTAACTAATATCGGCGGTTTTTGATTATTTTTACATGTCACCCCCTTCCCACCCCCACCCCTAGGGGTGCTAGGGGTGTCTTACCCCCACAGTATTTCTAGAAGTGGGATGACTTTTGAAATTTGAAATCAAATGGGGCTCTCTACGCCACCATCAGTGTGCTGCGGATATTCTATTTCCAAGCACTGTATCTTGCACCCCTTCTCACCCCCCATGACAAGGGGGGCTGAACTCGGACTTAAACGGCATCGGGAGCATCACTGTTCGTCTTGGCGACCCCAGAAACTATGGATTTGACACCAATATTGTCCGTTTTTGAGTATTTTTACATGGCACCCCCTTCCCACCCCACCCCTGGGGGTGCTGGGGGGGGTCTTACCCCCACAGTATTTCTTTCCAGACCGTAAGGCAAAATTTGTACCAAATTTGGTGCACATCGCTCCAGGCGTTCCAGAGCCTATGTGGAACATACATACATACATACATACATACATACATACATACATACATACATACATACATACATACATACACTCTCTTTTTTATATATAGATTCAAAAAACGTTCTACCCCAACTTTTCCCACAATGAAGAGGACTCAAGAGGCTTACAATAAATAGATAAAAACAATATCAAAACAGAATAAAAACATTAAAGATCAGAATGAAAACAGATTAAAACAAAGAACCAGATCACCAACATTTAAAAAAAAAAGCCATTTCATTTAAAAAAAAAAAAAAAAAAAACACCAGCCGACCACTCATTCAGCCAAGCTTCCTAAAAAGCAAGGTCTTGAGGCCCCATCGAAAGGTCCCAAGAGAGGGAGGCTTTCTTAATTCAAGGGGACGGGCATTCCATAAAAGAGAACATCTTTGTATTATAGAATGATGCTAGCATTTTAATCAAACTAGCATCTTTCTACACCTGAAGGTCTGCCTCTGGACTAACATGCTGTGCTTCTCTTCAACCAAATATCCAGCACAAGCTGACTAGATATCTCCATTTAATATGTCCAATACAAGCAGCTAGTTACTGCTTTCAAAAGACTAGCTGACAGATCCTATTCACTTTCAAAGTAGCTTACTCTAGTTTGAATAATGATCTTTCACTTCCTGCTTTCTTCCTGCTTTCTGACACTTTTCAATGATTTGTTGACGTCTGACAAGATATGTACAATCCCACAAGAGGCAGCTGGACTTTCCACCCAAAAGATACAAATACAGAAAGGATTCCCACACAGAATCTGAAATAACTCTGTGCTTTGCAAATGGTGAACTGCATCTGCATTTTAATAGGACACTTTAAAAAAAAAGGAGAATTCATGAATAACCTTATCAGTTTTAACTTTTTCCTTGCCAGTTACACATCCATACCAGTTATAAATTCATACTTTTTAAAATAAACTGTGCAAACTCAGTTTAGATTCATCATTTATTTATTTATTTATTTGATTGATTGATTGATTGATTGATTGATTGATTGATTATTTAATTAATTATTAATTAATTAATTATAGGACATCTTGGTAGGGAGGGCATACCTGGACTTGCATAGTTTCTTAGAACTGATACATAAGTGGTTTTCCTTACAGCAGCTTTACCAGTCATTTGATTCGATAACAAGCTATTGATAACTGAACTCAAATACAACTGCATTGTGCAGGTGTACAAATTAAATAGTTTTGTGCTCCTCATTCTATGGACAGGGGCAGCGCAATCCTAAACTGTGCTGGAACAGGCAGGCCGGCGGGCCTGCGCTCCATCCAACACAGCTTTGGAGGCGTCTGGAGCCTCCCCAATGCAACGGCATGTTTGTGCCCTTGCACCAGGGAGGCACAAGCCTCCCTGATGTGCTCCTCGGATCTGTGCCAGTGAAATCGCAGGCACAGAACCAAGGAAGCCATGCAGCCTGAATCGGGGCCGCGTGGCCTGGGGTTGAGCCCACCCCCTCCCCGGACCACCATCCCCACCCACCCCAGTTCCACCCACCCCCTGCCCAGAACTGCCCTCCCAAAACCGTCCCTCCGCCTGCCTAATTCGGACATGGGACACTGGAAAGGGGGAGGACTGTGTGGTTGTGTTGCTTGTGTCAAGATTGTAAATAAGCTTTCCTTCCTTTCTGATTCACTTTGCTACTGGAAAACAGCTGAGAAGAAACCAACGTATTGCTGCTTTCTCACGTATTGCTGGCATCACACTTCTGGCACTTCTGGCCATGACATCCCTTCTGATGGGTCCCAGACAGATTGTCATTCTAGAAAGTGGGTCCTGGTGCTAAAACGTTTGACAACTTCAAAAAGAAGAAAAGCCTATTTACAACCTTGACACAAGCAAAACAACCACAGCCCTTCCTCTTTCCAGCATCCTATCCTCCCATATTTTCAATATGGCTTCTCTAGGTGCTTCGCAATGCATCCTAAATTGGCCCATGACCCTCTGGTGGGTCCCGACCCACAGTTTGAGAACTATGGGTTTAGAGCAAGCAGTGGCAGTGGCGTAGCTACAGGGGGCAGTAAGTACTACAGGCACAACAAAACAAGTGTTACTCTAGACTAGAGATCTTCAACCTTTTTCATCTCACAGCACACTGGTGGAGTGCTACAATTGTCAAGGGACACCATCAGCTTTTTGACAAGGCACACTATGCTGCTGTTGGGGGGTTCACCTCCCCTCCCCAACGGACCTACTAATAATTGACCCTTCCCCAAATTCCCATGATATGCCTACAGACCATTCACAGCACAGTGGTTGAAAATGGCTGCTCTAGGCTGAGTGTCCATTTTGCTGCCCATTCCTATCCTTTTCTCTCCCTTGCCAATACAGCAGCACCAAAATGGCTACAACTGCATCCTATGGTGGAAAGGCAGTTACAGTGGTCTCCTGGGAGTAAGGGAACAACCATGCCCTTACCTGGGGGTAAGCCTCTGAGGTGCATGGGTTTTTATTCAGACTGGATAGCTAAATAGTTGGTGCAGTTCTGTGTGGACTTGTGCAGCAAGATCCGGTCCAGAAAGAGTGTTAAGATTTCCAGACCTCATCTGCCCATCCCCCACCTGTCCCACCCAGTTTTGACCCCTCCCTGTTTCACACTTTCCACCCCCGCTTTGGCAAACAGCAGGAGGTACTACAAAGCAGCTGGCTAGGCAAAGTAAAGCTATTTCCGCTGGTCAGGGTGCCTTTCATGACTGGTGCTGACTGCTTTACAGCAATCAGCGTCTGCAGAAGAGGAAAACCGACATCAGAATAGAAGGTGAGTTTCGAATTGGGCTCAAAATCAATTAGTGATTAAATCATTTTGAGAATATTATTAGAATCCTACAACTGACAGAGCTAGGAGGTGGTTGTCACTTTGCAATATGAGCAGCCATTTATTTTTGCAAATTAATCAATTCATGATTTTAAAAACACACACAAAACCCTGATATGACCCTTCAGTTCCTGATTGATACCAACTACCATATTTCTCTCAATCGACAGTGCCCCTTACTGGCCAGACAGCTGAAGGAAAGGATTTATTTTATTTGCAATCCCACTCACATCCTTTTCAAAGAGTTATCCCGGAATACCTCAACAGATTTGTTCCATTTTTTTTTTACCATTTTGAGCAGTGGTTTCATTTGAATGATTTAGGAACAGGAACTCACTTTTGATTGGCACTTGTCGGGAACCCGGAACCAGCCACGGAGCCCGTTAGGATCCGTTCTGGTCCGTTCCCCCTGAATGACATCACTGCCTTTAACCCTCTGAGTGCTGGCCAACCAAGAAGAAAAGCTCTTTGCAGAGGAATTGGGAGGGAGGAGGAGGGAGAGTGAAGTGGGCGGAGTCAGCCCTAATTTTAACTAGTGGAACTGAGTTCCCCCGCGTTCCCCCTGCATGACATCACTGATTTTGAGTATATGACTGAACAACAAACTCTGGAATTTTCATAGGTCACTTGCTGCCTGTTTTTAAAATTCAGTCCCAGTAGTTTGAACTCCACTTTGGTTCAGAATGGCCATATCTGAGAACATCTACAACCAAGGAAGTGTACAGATAACAGTTTCCTCCCTCCAGCAATGGTAGCACTAAACAAGATGTGGAATAATCTATGCAATAGTCTTTCATAGAAGGGGTACAGCTAGGGGAGGGAGTGATGCTCCTAGGATAGAGTTTTAGTGCTACTCACACTGGTCCTGGCAATTGTTTAGACTAAGAGAAAAGAAGGGGGGATCTGGCATCCAGTGCATTTGAATTAGTAACAATCCACATAGGCTTGTGTTGTCCTCATATGGGTTGCAGAAGAACAATCAGTAGCAAACAGTGTTAAAATGGATGACAATCACCCACAAAAAATGGCACATTTGCTTGGCACAAAATTGGTCCAAGAAGCCCCATAGGGGTGGCTGGAATGTTACATGGGGTAAGGGGGGAAATATCCCGAGGCGACCTCCAGCCGCCTCCTAAATTGCATAGGATGCAACTCAGTTTAAGATTGGGCTGTAATTCAGTTAGCGTACACATTTTTGTCAAACTGTTCTCCTTTGTGTTCTTCCAGGCTAATAGCCTCTTTACGTTGGCTTGCCAAGCAAGGTGAAAAGGTAGAGCGCAATGTGTGTCTGCTAGCTGTGTTCAGGCTTCTCTCTTGGGGAAAATAGCAGCTCAAGTGACTGCATGTTGCCATCGCTGCCCAGAATGGCTTCAATAGTGAGTGGAAGGGGCTGCTTACACAGCGCATTGTGGTGCCGGCAGTACTTACCAAGCTGTACTTACCCCACCACCATTATTGGCCATGCTACTGTAAGGGGATGCTCTCAATCAGAAAACTACTAAGGGAAAATTGAAGCAAGGGCACATCCTGTATTTTCCCCCTTTCTGCCTTGGCATTTCTCAATCCTTTTCCTGCCCCTGAAAAATTCAGATCGAAACATACCACCATTTCAGTATGCCACAGATGACTGATGGACCTTCAAGCAATTCTGCTCCCTGGCAGAGGCAAATCCCAGTGCGGTGATCCTAGGCTGTGTTTACACAAATACTTTGCCCTGATTTCAGCCATCTGTGGCCTGCAGCCAATGCAGCTGTGCCCAAGTAAACCCCTAGGACAGACAAAGCAAGCAGCAGTTGGCACCAGTGAATTCTGCCCGCCCTTACTTTTTCACTTTTATGCTGAAATTATCTGAGATCCAGTCCAAATTATCCAAGCAAGCTCTGTGAAACCTGCAGTATTGAAGAGCACTGGACAGATGTTGTGTCAAAAAAGCATCATCTTAATATAAACACCAGTAAATTCAAGTTGGCAGTAAGGTTTCAGTCCTCTTTTCCCCTGATAGGCTATATCTATGCCATAAACAACGGCCTGGAAGGCAGAAATTCAACCAGTTAAGATTTTACTAGCATGGATATGCCATGATGAAGAAAGCTCCATCAGTAGGACTTTCAAGGCAGAGGAACCTTTCCAGATATTAGGCAGCAATCATATTTAACAGATGTGGCATTTCTCCAACTAAAAAGAATGGGAGGTATAATAATAACTTTTTTTAAAGCCTTTAGACAAGTGATCAGGTTGGATCACTATTGATAGGGGAGGCTTTGTTAGTGAAATTTTTTCCAAAATTTCTTGATTAAAATAGCAAATTGCGGTGTTATGTGTTTTTATCCACATTTTTATTGCAAGTTGTACAAACAGCACAATAAATAAGAGTGAATGGCCCTACAAAGGCAAGCAATTGCTGGCACATACACCCCAGCCCAAAATAACCTGCTCAAAAATTCCCAAGCTGCACCCATTACTGCTTGGAGCATCAAGAAACTGCTACTTACTACTTCCACATTCCATTAAATGTGGGATTCCATTAAATCCCCAGCATGCAGTGTGAACTATGAAAATGCGTGTTCATGCAAGTTTAAGCAAGTTTCCTCCTGTTTCTGCCACTCCTCCTCCTGATCCCTCACTGAAATAAGGGATTTCATGTGGAATATATGTGTATTCCTCAAAACTGTGTCAAAAATAAACAAAAGTGGTGTTATTTTTGTGAAATTGATCTAAATTTGTGTCAAACTCTGTCAAAATAAGCAAAAACTGTGTTTTTCACATTTTGACCTAAATTTCATTATGAAGCGTTTTCAGTGGAAATTCTCATTATTTAGCATTCTGTGTTGATCACTGAAAAAACCCATCCCTAACTATTGATAAATCTATCTGTTCTGGGCCATCTTAATATGTTTTGTTTCCTGGAAAACTACACACTCTCATTGGGTTTGTTCCTTAAATATGCCCAAGAGGCCGCTGGCAGGCCCTTTGGCAATTGTCAGCATACCAGTTCAGCTAGTCACAATTCAGCTAGTCATACATTTGTTTGTAGCCTCCTCTTAAGATAGAGTGGTAAATCATTGTACTTACTTAGCATGTTCATACTGGAAGAAATATGCTGATTGCCAAGTCTGATCCAGACACCAGCATAGCTGCCAGAGCATTTTGATTTAAGAAAACTGGTGCTCTTCTAAGTACACCAAGTCTCTATTCAACTTGATAAGGATGGGATAGGACAGGTCTAGGGCCTCCTTGGGGCCTCCGAGAGTCATGGAAACCTGACACAACTTTTTAACAGGAAGTTTGAAAGAGTGTTAGATTAGCAAATCGGCTTGCTTGCGATGGTGTTAAATTAACTGAAGTGCCAAATGATACTGTTCACACTACCAAATTAAAGTGGAAACACTGTACCATAGTTTCAGTCTGTAAACATTAGCTTTAACACAATCTTGAAACACAAATCCAGAGTCCAGCTGGTATTAAATTACCTTTCTAATGATATAAAACATGATGGTATTATTCATACATACCAAGGTTTTCACAATATTGGCCTCCAGTGTCAAGCCCAATTTTTTGCCCCCTTAAAGCTTGTTGCAATTGCACCCCGTCCCCTGCCCTGCACTTCTTTATCTGTGCCCCTGATATGAAGGCATATGTTTCATGAGCAATGCTAGAATTATAGTTTAAACCTGAAACTGAAAATAAACCAAGTTTTCCTTCCTTGTTAAGGAAATGATGCAGAGGAACTGGTGAGAATACAAAAACATTCTGAATAATTGGATAAAAAAAGAACAACCCCCCAACCAAACATTTGTTTGAAGAATGAAACATTCACTACTCTGGTATTGTACAAAGCTCTTGTCAGGGCAATGGTGGAGAGGTGGAGGTGTTTTATTGTGTCTAATTTTAGCTGCCTGAGCCTCATTATTGTGTGGTAACTTGTTTCATGCAAACAATTGTTGGTTTCCAGAATAACAAGAGGACCAGTGCTGTCTATGTTGAAGCCATTCCTTAGAGAATACAAAATCTCCAGTGGAGAAGGAGGTGGGTTCTTATTAAGCACTGGAAATAAGCTGAAATGTAAATGTGTATTCCTTTCTTACAACATGCCTAATTACCCATAAATGTCATTAAGTCCAGAAATGTTTTCCACCAAATTAACTTCAACTCGTTTTGTCTAATTAGCTGGGGATGCTGAAAGGTAACAACTTACCACTCAGTGTTGTACAAAACATGTTTAATGATTGACTTTTTTTTGTTCGCTGTCATCCTGAACCAGGTATTGCCGCTGTCAAAACTGAGCTTGATCATAGCAATTAGATGCTGTTTTAGACAAAGGTGATTTGACAGCTCAGCCACAGGCAAGAAATGTGGTTAGCCTGAACTTTCTAAGGGCATCTCCAAATATTAGGAGCTTTTTTCACTTTGGAAAATGTTGCAGGTTGTGGAAGAGTTGCAGAACGTATCTGTGAAAATCCTGTGCTATTTTGTGACATGGGCAGATCCTGTTAGCAGTAGTAGTGGACAAATAGTGGGCAAGGGTATAACTCCCATCTTATTCCACACTTTGAAATAAAATAACAACGTAATTGGGGGGGGGGGTGTTGTGCACACAACTAGGAATACTGGACAAGTATTTAGGACTATGATGAGCAGGTTTGCATCAGTTTGCATGCTCCAGAGCAATTCTCAACAGACAGATATGGAGATACTTTTAAAAAATTGTTGAAATAAATACATTATTTACAGTAACGAGCGAAAATAGAAGACAATGATGAATTAGCAAGTTTCACAGATGTCAGAGGAACAGGATTCTGATTAGTGCAGACAGAGGACACTTACAAAAATTGATGTATTTATTTATTTCCTGGGAGGTGCATGCGTGTACGCGTGTGTATGTGCATGTGTGTGAAAGAGAAAGAGAGAGAGAGAGTGGTTTGACAACCCAAACTTCAATACATGCAGATAGGAATGCACAATAGCTAGTGCAGTTTTAGGGAGGAAATTGACAATGAAAACTCTCATTTGTGAAAAAGTCTAAAGAATCTTTGGACCATATAAAGAGAAAAAGACTTCAGTCTAAACACTTCCACACCACAAACAGCGCATGAAAATGACACCTTTACCCTGTTTGGGCCCAATCCTATCCAGCATAGCAGCAGTGGTGCCAAACAATGGCATTTCTAGAGGGGAGACAAACGGCTAAGTTTTTCAGGAGCCTGAACTCCCCTTTACCTTCAGAGCCATTTGCTGCTCTGAATTTTTGTTAAGCCATGTTCAAAACCAACAATGGCAGTCACTGGTGGTGGAGAACCAATAAGGTTCACATGCTTATTAAATAAGCGAGACCTACCTGTAGCTTGAAAATGTTTGCAAATTATGCCTTGGGGATGATGGTTATTTAATAGGGTTACCAGATACAAACTGGGCCAGAGTGCCTATACTTTTAACCATTGTCTAGAAGACGGAATTTGGGCAGGTGCAGCTTTTGAAACCCTTCCATGATGAGATGCATCTGCCCAAATTTCCTCTTCTATAAAAGAGGACTCCTGAAAGGTATTCCCTTACCTCGGAGCTGTCCTTACCCCAATTCTGGAAAGTTGGTTAGGTTTGTACCCTCATGCTCTGGGTGCTAAAGAGATGTTTAATTCATTATTTCTCAATATTGACATCTGGTAGATTGGAGGGTGTAATATAATACTGAGCAGAGAGTTTCATAATACCAAGGCATAGCCAAACATTTTGGCCACAATTCAACAGAGAGTTAAATGCACTTAAACCCATTGACATCAGAGTCTCTCTGGACAACAGAGGGAATATTTTTGCACTCATTTTCTTTATTAGAATTAGTCAAAGTAAATGATGTCAAGCAAACCAATCATATGCATGTTTATTTAGAAGAATGTCCCAGGTAAACATGCATAGGTTGGCAGCCCATCAGTCCAACTAGACATTACTTTAAACTTATAACTGGCAGGTGCTTATTTTTAATTTAGCAAATAGCAGTTCAGTTGAAATTTAGACGATTGGGACAATGGCAAGAACTGGTTAACTTTCTTGCTTTGCCATGGTCCCAATCCACATATACACACACACCAGAAGAGATTAAACTCCCGCCCCCATATCATCGCCCAATTTAATCGACTGCAATCCAGCTGCTAGTTACTGAATAAAAAAAAACAGGCACACTAATCCCAATCACATGCTTAGTTTCATTCAAAGAAACATACAGAAATGTAGACGAAACTCATTTCATGTCTCTGTCACACATGTAATGTAAGGCTCAACAGATCTGAATCACAAACATGTCAATGCAGTTGTGGTGGAACCTTACTGTGGGGAGGATATCTGCTTCAACAGAGAAGCATTCGTGCATGTCAATTTAGTCAGTCATCAGTATTTATATACCACTTTTCAACTAAAGAGTTCACAAATTTGTTTACAGGGTGGTGGTGGTGGTAATAGTAGTAGTGGTGGTGGTGGTGGTTTGTTGTTGTTGTTGTTCAGTCGCTAAGTCGTGTCCGACTCTTCGCGACCCCATGGACCACAGCACGCCAGGCCTCCCTGTCCTCCACTAGCTTCCTGAGTTCGCCCAATTTCATATTCATTGCTTCGGTGACACTATCTAACCATCTCATCCTCTGTCGCCCCCTTCTCCTTTTGCCTTCAATCTTTCCCAGCATGAGGGTCTTTTCTAAAGAGTCCTCTCTTCTCATCAGGTGGCCAAAGTATTGGAGCTTCAGCTTCAGCATTTGTCCTTCCAGGGAGCAATCAGGCTTGACTTCCTGGAGAATTGACCGATTGGATCTCTTTGCAGTCCAGGGGACTCTCAAGAGTCTTCTCCAACACCATAATTCAAAAGCATCGATTCTTCGACGCTCTGCCTTTCTTATGGTCCAGCTCTCACAGCCATACATGGCTACTGGGAAAACCATCGCTTTAACTATGCGAACCTTTGTTGGCAGGGTGATGTCTCGGCTTTTGATTAAGCTATCTAGGTTCACCATAGCTTTCTTCCCAAGAAGTAAACGTCTTTTAATTTCATGGCTGCAGTCACCATCTGCGGTGATCTTGGAGCCCAGGAAAATAAAGTCTGTCACTGCTTCCATTTCTTCCCCTTCTATTTGCCAGGAAGTGATGGGAGTGGTTGCCATGATCTTAGTCTTTTTAATGTTGAGCTTCAAGCCAATTTTGGCACTTTCCTCTTTCACCCTCATCAAAAGGTTCTTTAGGTCTTCCTCACTTTCTGCCAGTAGAGTGGTATCGTCTGCATATCTGAGGTTGTTGATGTTTCTCCCAGCAATCTTGATTCCAGCTTGTGAGTCTTCCAGCCCTGCCTTCCTCATGATGTACTCTGCGTATAAGTTAAATAAGCAGGGTGACAGTATACAGCCTTGTCGTACTCCTTTCCCTATTTGAAACCAGTCGGTTGTTCCATGTCCAGTTCTAACTGTTGCTTCCTGACCCGCATAAAGGTTTCTCAGAAGGCAGATCAGGTGGTCTGGAACTCCCATCTCTTCAAGAACTTGCCACAGTTTGTTGTGATCCACACAATCAAAGGCTTTAGCATAATCAATGAAGCAGAGGTAGATGTTTTTCTGGAACTCTCTTGCTTTCTCCATGATCCAGCGAAGGTTGGCAATTTGATCTCTAGTTCCCCTGCCTCTTCGGAAACCAGCTTGTACATCTGGTAGTTCTCGATTCACATACTGCTGAAGCCGAGCTTGTAGGATTTTGAGCATGACCTTGCTAGCATGTGAAATGAGTGCAATGGTGCGGTAATTCGAGCAATCTTTGGCATTGCCCTTCTTTGGGATTGGAATGTAAACTGATCTTTTCCAGTCTTGTGGCCACTGTTGGGTTTTCCAAATTTGCTGGCATATGGAGAGCAGCACTTGGACAGCATCATCTTTTAAGATTTTGAGTAATTCCGCTGGAATGCTGTCACCTCCACTAGCTTTGTTGTTAGTGAGGCTTTCTAAAGCCCACTTCACTTCACTCTCCAGGATGTCAGGTTCGAGCTCAGTGACTGTACCACTGTGGTTATCCGGAACATTTAGATCGGCCTTGTAGAGTTCCTCTGTGTATTCTTGCCACCTCTTCTGAATCTCATCTGCTTCTGTTAGGTCCTTGCCATTTTTGTCCTTTATTGTGCCTAAAGGTAAAGGTAAAGGTTTCCCCACGACCGAATGGTCTAGTCGTGACCGACTGTAGGGGGCGGTGCTCATCTCCGTTTCAAAGCCTGTGAGCCGGCGTTTTTGTCCGATCATGGTGGCCAGCATGATTCTACGCCGTAGCGCACGGAACGCCGTTACCTTCCCACCAAAGTGGTTCCTATTTATCTACTTGCATTTTAGGTGCTTTCAAACTGCTAGGTTGGCAGGAGTTATTGTGCCTACCTTAGCATGAAATTGTCCTTTGACATCTCCAATTTTCTTGAAAAGATCTCTAGTCCTCCCCATTCTGTTGTTTTCCTCTATTTCTTTGCATTGCTCATTTAGAAAGGCCTTCCTATCTCTCCTTGCTGTTCTCTGGAAATCTGCATTCAGTTGGGTATATCTTTTCCTTTCTCCCTTGCTTTTGGCTTCTCTCCTTTCCTCAGCTATTTGTAAAGCCTCATCAGACAGCCACTTTGCCTTCTTGCATTTCTTCCTCTTTGGGATGGTTTTAGTTGCTGCCTCCTGTACAATGTTACAGACCTCCGTCCAAAGTTCTTCAGGCACTCTGTCTACCAAATCTAAGCCCCTAAATCTATTTGTCACCTCCACTGTATATTCGTAGGGGATCTGATTTAGGTCATACGTGGAGGGCCTAGCGGTTTTCCCTACTTTTTTCAGTTTAAGCCTGAATTTGGCAAGAAGAAGCTGATGATCTGAGCCACAGTCAGCTCCAGGTCTTGTTTTGACTGCCTGTATGGAACTTTTCCATCTTTGGCTGCAAAGAATGTAATCAATCTGATTTCGATGTAGACCATCTGGTGAAGTCCATGTGTACAGTCGCCGTTTGTGTTGCTGGAAAAGGGTGTTTGCTATGACTAATGTGTTCTCCTGACAGAACTCTGTCAGTCTTTGCCCTGCTTCATTTTGTACTCCAAGACCAAACTTGCCTGTTATTCCTCTTACCTCTTGACTGCCTACTTTAGCATTCCAATCCCCTATGATGAGAAGGACATCTTTTTTGGGTGTCAATTCTAGAAGCTGTTCTAGGTCTTCATAGAAGCGGTCAACTTCTTCCTCATCAGCACCAGTGGTTGGGGCGTAGACTTGGATTACTGTGATGTTGAAAGGTTTGCCTTGGATCCGAATGGAAATCATTCTATCATTTTTGAGGTTATACCCCAGTACTGCTGTTCTCACTCTCTTGTTCACGATGAAGGCTACTCCATTTCTTCTAAGGGATTCCTGCCCACAGTAGCAAATATAATGGTCATCTGAATTAAATTCTCCCATTCCTGTCCACTTTAGTTCACTAACTCCCAGGATGTCGATGTTCAGCCTTGACATCTCACGTTTGACCACATCTAGCTTGCCTTGATTCATAGTGGTTGTGGTAGTAGTAGCTAAATGCCAAGACCGTTTCCAAGGAATGACCCTAATCCATTTAAATTTAGGCAGCAGTCCCAAATGCGTTACAAGGAGTGAGTCTCATTAAATTTAGAGTCTTACTTCTGAGTAAGTAAGTACATTTGCTTGGGATTGCACTGGTAGTCATGCTTAAACAAACTGAATTCAATTAGACCAAATTTCCCAGTGCAAATTTCCCTGCACCGATGCAGTGGTGCCAGTGCAACTTGTGCTGCTTCCTGCAGGAGAACTTTGCATGCTGAAGGTCTCCCCACGGTAAGACAACATTCATCCCTTTGTCCGACCCCCCAGGGAAAGCCCCAGCCTGCAAGCCATATGGCTGGCACAAGTCCGTGTATACTTGTATCAGTGGATCAGGCCTGGGAAGGGGAATAGATTATGGCATGCACCGTTGCCACCAATTCTGCCCCCTCTGGGCCTAGTCTGCCCACATTGGCATACTCCTCCCTGCCCACCTTCTGCCTTTCCTCTACTCCTGCACTGCTCAGCATGGAATGTACCATGTCCAGCATGCACTGTTTCCTGTGCTGGCTCCTAACTTGGCAGGCTGTCACAAGGAACTTTGTGGAATGTACATTGGCAACAGCCTGCACCAGAAGAGCATGCACTTTGCTGGCAGAGAGGGGGAATAGGCTGTTAAGTATGGTTGATTTTAGTTGGGTGGGGCGGGGCCCAGTGGTGGGATTCAAATAAATTAACAACCGGTTCTATGACGTCATAGCCAGAGCCAAAAAAACCCCCCGAAGCCAGCCAAGGTAAGCGAGTGGGCGGGGCCTGGCCATTTAACAACCGGTTCTATAGAACCTGGGCAAACCCCCTGAATCCCACCACTGGTGGGGCCCATGTTTCCAGTACAACATGCAGCCATTATTATCTGGGTGTGGCTTGGAATTGGTGCATCTTGCCTCCACATAGAATTTCTGAGTAGTAGAATAGCTAGAGGGAGGTCACGGCACTAGGTTTTGCATGGTGCCTCAACACACCATGCAAGCAGCCCCTCTATCGTCCCTTCAGAGCCATTCCCAGCAGCTAGAGCAAAAAGTCAGCTCTGTTTTGCTCTAGCCGTCTGGAATGGCTCCAAAGGGGAGGCTGCTTGCACGGAGCATTGAGGCCCTGTGCAAACCTTTATGCTATGACCCCCTTCTAGCTATGCTACTGCTTCTGAGGCAAGAGACTTGCATTTCCCAGCACTGAGATAGCAGTATTGCTCCTCGTTTCCTTTAACACTGGCTGGAACCTTTAACTGAGCTGCCCAAAGGAAACCGCAACACCAATCAGTTTAAAAAGGGGAACATTTCCTTTTTGTACTCATTTAACCATTTGGCTCCTTGCGTGTGTTCAATCTCTCATCTTTCTGGATTGTTGACGCATAAACAGGCTGGTGGTTTTCATGGCCCTGCTGCTACCTGTTGACCGCTTTTCCTCCTTTCCTGTTTCAAATCTTCTGTTGCTGTCAGTGCCACATGCTTTCCTGCTCATTGCGGCTGGCCCAGCCTCATTAGGAAGGGATTTTGTGCATGTTAGCTAATTGAGCCCCATTCTCACCACCTGCCACTCGCAAGTCTCATCTGCGCACTAACTGCCTCTAATTGTCATCATACGGCTGGCTCATGGCAACAACTTGAGAACAGATCCCAAGCAGTACATGTGCCGTAGGGCTCTGCAATCTTCTAGGGACCAACAGTGTGGCGAGGAATGGTAACTGTAACAATTTGTCAAGGGACCAGATGTTTTGAGAGTAAAGGCACCCTGTGCTCACATCAGGCTCCGAGGCCTTGATGTTTATTACTATGTCAGATGTTAGCATACTAGTCTTGTGCGATCAGGGCTTGCCGTGGCTCCAAATGAACCGGTACTGTGGACCCTTGGCTCTCTTGCTGACAACGTGGCTGTAAACAGGAGGAACCAATGACAATGATTTAAACATAAATGTGAACTTCTACAGCTCATTAGTCTGCAGTTCAAAACTCAAGGGGAGCCTCACCACTGGCAGCATTTACAGCCAGAAACACACTGCTAAGAGAATGCTCTAGGGAGGGAAAAAAAACATCAGTGCTGGCAATTGGGGAGGGGGGGCACACAAACAACTGCATTGGGTTCGGACATCTATATTGTATCCCTCAAAAAATCAGGGCCTCAGAAACCATGGCTGTTTTTCAATAAAAAATAAACTAGATAAGGACAGACAAAGCAAAAAGAAAGTGATAATCACAACAAGGTATTTTCTCCCAGCATTGAGATTGTTTCTTTGTTCCATTATTATATGTCTTGAGATAACCTGTGATCATTTGTACTGGGCACAATCAAACCTAATTAATCTGCAAAGAGCTTCCTAAATCACCTTCATAATCACCTGCCCGCACTTCCTCTAGCAGCAACCGCCTTTCCTTTTTCTCTCCCTCCCTTCTTCTTATTTTTGCTCTCAATCCCCTTGCTTTGTGACTGTCAATTGTTACTTTCCTTGTTCCCATTGATAATTCTCAGATGGATTTATTCCTGATATCATTCTTAATTGTAAAGCCCCAAATGTGCCAGGTTCCACCCATAGATGTTTTGGGATAGAACTCTAAGGAATGAATGCAAAGAACCAAAAAGCTAAGGAAAATGTTTTAACAGCTAGGAAGGGATTCCTTGAAGAACCAAATGGCATGAGCTGCTCTGGGGAAATGAAAGCTGTTTTCACTTCTAGCATCTTAAGAGACTCTGCTATAGATATCTCTTTCTTCAGTCACTTAACATAGCCTTTAAGGAACATAGTGCAGAGGAGCATTACTGTTCCAAACAATAATTTAATCTAGTTTCCTCATAGTAATATCATTTTTTTCAGTTCTTTCAGTTCTTGTATTTCAGAATACAAACCCATCTTTTGATGGCTATTCTCTGAAACAGAAACTCTTCCAATCCCTGAAGACTAATACCTGATTATTTTTTCTTTCTGCTACTCCTGTGGGTTCACTTCCCTTTAGATTATCTCATCAGTTGCAAACAATTGGAGAAATATGCTAATGTTTTGCTTCTTCTTGCCTTGAAAGCAGCCATCTCCATCCCTCATGACCCAGAGCTTGTTTATTTGATCATTTACATCCATGCCCCATTTGCTGCCCCGGGGCCAGAGAAAAAACCCATAACAATTGTGTAAAATCAAAATCATGGTCAAAAGTGATAATTCACAATCACAAGTCCATAGCTGCAAGAATGTGTTCAACTTAGTGCCTTTGTCTTCTAGATCTCTTTGACTTCTGCCAGTGGAAGCGTTCATTCCTTAATTCTTACATTCAACATTTTAAACCTTCAGACATTATTTTTGAACATATGCTATTAAGATTCATCTTTCTACACCAGGATGGTGTAGTGGTTCAAGAGCTGGATTTAGGGTCCAGTCCTATACAACTTTCCAAGGCTGATGCAGCTGTGATTCAGCCCAGTGGCATTCCTGGGGGAGGGGGCGCAAAATGCTAAGTGTTGCAGGACCCTGAGCTCCTGCTCCCTGAGCAGTCCCTCCCCCTAGTCTTCAGAGCCATTCATGGCTAGGAGAAGTGGCTTGGAGACTTTGAGCCACAAATGGCTCTCGAAGCAAGGGGGTTGGACTGTGTTACACAGGAGCTCAGGTTCCTACAACACTTAGTGTTTTGCCCCCACTGTAGAACACCACTAATTGAGCCCTAAGGTAAGAGAACATGTTTTCCTGTACCTTGAGGCAGTGGTGTCATCTAAATTATTTAAGAACAGGTACTCACTTTTGATTGGCACGTGTCAGGACCCGCCCACCAGAAGTGACGTCATAAGCCAGAAGTGATGTCGTGGCAGGAAGTGACATGAAAAAAGCCCTTTTTGAGGCCTCAGACAATTTTAAACTGATCCAACAGTTGCAACAGTATTCCACAGCACCCCCAGAACATGTTAAGGAGGTCTGGCATCATGTTAAAGTGACCCAACAGTTCCAAAACCCCAGAGCAGCTCATTTTTCAGTGACAAAGCAAGGCAAGGCTCCGCTCACTGCATGCCTGCCTGCCTGGCTCTGAGAACGTGCAGGAAATTCAAACGTTGCAGGGGGCGGAGTCGACAGGTGGGCGGGCGAATGGGCAGGGCCAGCCGTAATCCTAGAAACCGGTACTCGCGTACCCCCGCGTACCCCCTGCATGACATCACTGCCTTGAGGTGGCCTCCGTGATTGCACCCCCATTGCAGGATGCAGTGCATACCCTGTTGGCACATCTGTATCAGCAGTGGAAAGTTTTGTCCTGGAAAGCAGTAGAAAGCAGTGGAAAGTCGGATAGAATTGGGCCTAGAAGATCCAGGTTTACATCCCCACTCAGCCATGAAGCTTCCTGGAAGGTCTAGCACTAGTCACTATCTCTCAGCCTCACCAACCTCACAGGGCTGTTATGAGGACAAAAGGAGGAATACTCCTTTGTATGTACTCCATCCTGAGCTCCTTGGAGGAAGGGTGGAATAAAAATGTGAAAAAAATAACCATGTAGAAGCAGAGATTATCATGTAGATCAGAGATTTGCCAACTTGAACTAGCCCCTGAACTAACTCCATCTTACCCCTGATGGACCATACGATAAAACAGTGGTTCCCAAAATGGTGGGTTGTGACCCACCACCCTGGGAGGCACTGTGACTGGGCTATGCCCCTTTAACGGCTGGGGGAGAGGGAAAAGGCAGAAGAAGGGCTGATTCCACACTTACCCCTGGCAGCCCCATCATTCAGAGATGGTGGGAAGCCCTAGGAAGCCCCCTGCAGGGCTTCCTAAGCCATGGAATGCATTTACAATGTGATAAGAATAAACTTCCAGTTTGCTATCTTGAAACCAGAAGTGGGTCACAATCGTGTTGTAAACATCCCAGAGATTGCGCTGCTGCCTTTTCCTCATCCTCGCAGCCACTTACATGGCTCCCTTGGAGGAGTTGGGAACCACTGCAATAAAGCAATTTCTTGTGGATTCACTTGAAAAGATGAGAAGCCGTGAATCTGCACATGGATTTCAGGGGCAATCTGCTTCTTAAAGGTGTGCTTAAGGGATCAGATCATTGCATCATGCTGAATGGGAGGACATCATAGCTCAATGTTAGAGCCACTGGTAGAGTCCTTTGCAGCAAGTCCGAGGTCCAATCTCTGGCAATTTCAACATTGGGAAACCCTAAAGAGTCACTTTCCATACAAAGTATTGACCGGGACATCCCAATGGTCTGACTCTGTACAATTCAGCTTCCTATGAAATCACCTTAAACTACCTGAATGCATGTGCTCCATAGCTATGATGCTGTTCTTACTTACAGCACAATCCTATGCATGTTTACTCAGAAACAAGTCTCATTCAGTTCAATGGGACCTACTCCTAGGAAAGTGTGCATAGAATAAGTAATGCCAATTTATTCATAAAGTTTGATTTGTTATTATAGAACCTACTATAGTTTATGGAAATATATATGACCATGAGCACTCATTGGCCCTTGGACTAATGGCTTGAATATTGTGATCCCCAAGAACACAAAAATACAAAAACTTTCCTGATGTTGACAGCATTTATTGAGGACTAAACAGATCAGTAAATGGATGTATCATTTAGTTCGGCTCCTGGTATTCTTAAATGACTGGCTTTTCTTAATTTTTGTTTCTCTTGATGTTTTACTGAGTCAGCCTTTTAAATCAGTTTCTATAGACACACACACCAGCCACAAAGCAATGCTGCTGCATGTTTCTGCATATAACGGTTCACAAATGCCTGCAACTGATCCCTTAGCAAATAGAACCACTGACTCTCAAATGAAAATGACTATAGAAAATGCCCTTTAAGTTGCAGAGCTATAGCTTACCCATTGCAATAATTTTCCTTGATCTCTTTGCTTGGTGTGTCTCTTTCTTTGTGTGCATTGCATGTTTGCTGAATTGCTTAAAGATTATCATGACAAAGGAAAAATTAAGTTTTTATTGTCAACAGCCGATATAATGACATTTTCGAGAATGTGTAGTGCTGCACAGTTAGGTACACACCATACACTGAATGATTTGATTTAGTTTATTATGGTCATGGACCAGTACAAACCATACACTGAAAACGTGCATGCAAATGTAGAATTCAAATCTTCTCAGTGAACCCATTACTTTAATACCATCCTTCACACATAAAAACAAAACAAAACTCAATAGTAATGTCAGATTTGGATGCTAGCCAAACAAGAACAGATTCACAAAGTTTAGCACGTTTTTGTCCAGTACATAGATTTCATGAAGACAGTTTTTAAAGTAATTTTTTATAAAGGGCTCTTAATGAGATAAAATATTAAGTAATCTGTAGTAGTGTATTTTTTGGTGATACTTTTTCCAAAACATCTTGATTAAAATAGCAAATTGCTGTGTTATGTGTTTTTATTCTACATTCTCAATCCAAGTTCTCATTTTTATTAAGTTTAAATGCTTTCAAAGTGGTAGATGATACAGGTGATATAGAGCACAATCCTAAGCAGTGCTGGAATGGCGAGGCCAATTGGCGACCCCATGTCAGCGCTGAGGCTGTTGCACCGATACTATGACGTAGAGTCAACGCAACCAGCAGTGTTGGATTGCGCTGTGAGTTAGGCTGGCATAAGCTAAGCCAGCAAAGTTTGGCTGGCACAAGGGACACCATAAAGTATGTTTGGACCACTCTTGGAGTCAGAGAGGCCAGCACACAAACATGAGCCATCCTCCCTGACTCCAAGAGTTATCCAAAAACGCTTTATGGTGGCCCTTGTGGTGGCCAAATTTTGCTGGCTTAGCTTATGCCAGCCTAACTCCCGTTTAGGATTGCGCTCACATTCATGTACATTGGTTCCTCTCAATATTCTCATACTGGTAATCTTTATCGTTGATGAGAACTGGATTTTTCACAAAGTTGATAGTTCTGTGGCTAATTATACATGTATCATAGTTTATGATATTTGTATCCTGCTATGTGTGTCAAGTGAAACACTACGAAAGCTAAAACAATGTCTAAAATGTGAAACATGGTACACAACTGTTTGCAATCTTTGATTTCAAAGACTCATACTTCCAATTTGTTGAGTTTCAGATTTGTTCCTTAAGAGTTCTGCCCGCAAGCAGTCTAACTCAGCCGTTCTTACGGTTTCCTTTTGGAGTTGGAGCAATTCTGTTTTATATCCTTCTGCTAGGTGTTATTGCACTTAAGTTACGTACAACCAAGCGCTTGTCTTCTAAAAGTACAACTGTTGCGCTTCAAAGGGAGTCCGTTTGCAATGAAAGAAGTGCTCATTCTGTCCCTTGTCCTGTGAACTTGAGGTTCAGGATCTGCTGTTACAAAGATGTGACAGGTTTTTTTAAAAAAGCAATGAGAATGGCAGTTTGACAGTGTCCCGTCACCGTTGAAACGGGTCCTTCATGTGACCCAGGCTTGGACGCGGATGCTCTGTACCCATTAACAGCTGAAGGTGCATCTGCCATGTTTCGTGGTCCCGCCACTCCATGCTGTGCGACCAGCTGCTTCTGTTTATGCTAGATTCATTGCCGCCTTCTGGCTGGGCTACAGCAAGCCATCGCCTAATATTCCATCACTGGCCTTCATATGGCTCCCTAAAGAAAACGCTGCTTCTGTTGCTCCAGTACAGTGAAATCAAGTCACGCTGTGCCTGAAACCGACAACCGCTTTCAAGATGACAATCTGCATTCCAAAAATCCAATGAAGAAAAACGACTTGATGGAAATGAAATGAAGAGAGGGGGGAGGGAGGGAATGACATAGCGGTATTCCAAGAAGTAGTAAGGGAGTGGCTGAAATATTTGTATGTTATTGCTTAACCTTTTACAAAATCAATTACTTCGCCTTAACTGCTGGATTTTGTAGTAGCAAATTGAAATAAAATACAGGGAATGAAACTGAATTGAGTTTTTGAAGCATGTTTCTTAAAATAACTGCTCACTGGTGCAATGGATGTTTAATACACAGGCCTCTTTAACACAACGAGTGCAGCAGCAACTATGCTTGTGATCAAGCAATAATCCCTTTGTATAAATAGATTTTTTTCTAACTCTTCTCTGAGCATTTAATCATTGAGTAATGTAACCCAGAGCGCAATCCTAACCTGGAATTAGGCTGGCATAGTTAAGCCAGCAAAGTTTAGCTGGCACAAAGGAGGCACAAAGTTTAGCCTCCATAAAGTATGTTTGCACCACTCTTGGAGTCAGAGAGGCCAGCACACAGACGTGCACCATCCTCCCTGACCTCAAGAGTGGTCCAAGCATGCTTTTTGGTGACCTTTGTGCCAGGCAAACTTTGCTGGCCTAACTGTGCCAGCCTAACTCCAGGTTAGGATTGCACCTCCATTTATGTAAACACAGTTAAGAATCCCCTTTTGGGAACTAGAATTTGGGCCCAATCCACCAAGACTATTTTTTCCATATTCCTGCATGTCCTATCAAAATGGCTTCATAAGTCTCAAATACAGTAGTAATTTGTTGAACATTCTGCAGTTCCAACATTATCAGTCCCAGCCACTACCCAGAGAATAGCAGTGTTTCCTCAATACTTTTGTTTTGTTTTCAATAGCACTTGTGGAAGCAGTGAACACCAGCATAGTCACTTTCTAAAGACTTCAGTTTCAGTGTTTGCCCTTGAAAAAAGCTTAGCTGTTGCCAGCGTTGTGAGTGATTGGACTGACCAATTGCCAAATGTCCCATTTTTTCAAGGAAATGCCCTTATTCCAAACCTCACTGCTCCAGAGCATCTCTTAGTTTGGAAATATCAATATTGGCAATATTCCTAGGGCAAATTAAGAGAGCAACACAGTTAACAGAGCAAGTTTCCCCCCAGTTAACAAGAGCAATATGTTAGGGGTAGCAACCTAATGCTTCTGCTATCAGCAGTAGGGTAGCTATGGGGGGGGTGGCATGGTAAGTATTGCAGGAGCTGCAATGCATCATGTAAGTGGCCACTTGCCATAGGAGCCATCTGGGCAGCAACAGCAACCGCCATTGCTGCTCGGAATGGCTCTGATAGTGAGTAGGAGGGGGCACTTACAGATGCATTACTGCACCTGCAATACTTACTGCATCACCACCCCCTGTAGCTATGGTACTGGATATCAGCAGTTCTTCTGGAAATGGAAGCTCCCTTCATTCCACTCAGAGGTGTGACGTCACATTCCACAATGTGTGACGTCATGATGTCACAAAGTGAGAGAAGCATGGGGGGAGGCTCCTGCAGTGGTCTCCCCCAAATGGCTCATTCTCCTCACCCCCTGACTCAAGGAGCAAAGGAAACATGCAGGCACCTTCAGGGACGGCCGGGGCAATTTTGTCCCGTCTGGCCCTGGAGACGCCCAGGCAGGCAGTGTGTTCCCATCACTCCCCAGCTCGGGGAGCGAAGGAAACATGTGGGCGCCTGCAGGGATGGCTGGGGTGATTTTGCCCCAGCTAACCCTGGAAGTGCTCAGGCAGGCAGCAAGTACCCCTTGCTCCCTGGCTTGGGAAGCAAACTGGACATGAGGAAGGGCGGGTGGGTGGCCAAAAAGCATACTATTTTTCCTGCCTGCTGCGCTCTCCCCTGCAACCGGCGCCCACTGCCCCCACATTTTCTCGCAGCACTCTTTATACACATCTGATGCATTTCTGAAATGCTGATATATCTTCTACCAGAAATATATTGGAGTGCTATTCTTTCCATATTTCATTTTACATTTTTATACATCATAAAACCCAGGGGCATCCATGTGTATTATCGATTTGTCTGAACCATGGCATGTTATGTGTCAGACTTGTGCCGTGTTGATCCATAGGGTTTGTTCCTCATAACCTTTTTGAAACTGGACCATTCACTTCCATCAGAACCTAATCCTATCAAGTCCCCCTACCAATGCAGTGCTAAAAAGGCTACTGCTGCATCCTGAAAGGGGGGGGCAACCACAGGTAAGAAGTGGGTTAGCCTCCCCAGGGGTAAGCCTCCATAGTGCAGAGGAGTCTACTTGTATCTGCACTAGCAAATTCACTGGCACAGGTCCAGGTGGACACATGTCCTGGGATTGGGTCCAGGAAGGGGGCTAGGATTTGGCACTTGCTGCTGCCATCAAACCTGGCCTATTCCTAGACACAATCCACTCTTTCCTCCCACCCCATGGACACAATCCATTTCTTCCCCATTCTGCCCTCCCTGCATTCCATCCCACCTCCCCTGCCATGTTACCTGCTCTGACTGGTCCAGGGGGATCTGCCAGCATATATAGGAAAGCCTCTGGCCCACAGTTTGGGAACCGCTGTTTTATTGCATAGAAGTCATACAGTTTTTAGAAGGATGAGGAAGAGCTTGGAAGAACCTAGTATTCTGCTTGTGGATTTTTCATACAGAGTTTCATTCCACCATATTGGCTAGATTTCCTATATGTGTTATTGTATTAAGCAAAACAATCACAACACATCACAAAAAGTCACAAAATTATGTTTGTACCTCTTGATCCAAATGTGGCTAAGAAGGACACATTTTACAAGTGAACAGATGGCCCTTGTTCAATTAACAGGACAACCTGAAGGCCCTAAACTGCGGGGTGATGCTCATAGAGGCTTCCCATCCTACTCATAAAACAAACACAGCTTTAGTTGTCGGATGTTCGGCCAAGGGGATCCTGTACTCAAAGGAGAATTAGGGGAATGGCAAACAATCCAGGCACATCACTTTCAGGCTGCTTTTTGTCCAGACTACTAACAGAAGAGTCCACTCAGCAAAAGAAAACTTTTCAATGGTGCAAAGATGTTCCTCTTCAGCATGTGAGGTGGATGATATGCTAGCTACACAATAAACACTGTCCACCAACTTCAAATGTTGTCAAGAAACGCCCCCTCTTTGCCTGGCCAATGC
>JAJKFI010000029.1:4201685-4212969 GCA_029204185.1 Lerista edwardsae | reverse complement strand
GAGATTGGACAGATTTCTGGAGGAAAAGTCCATCATGGGCTATAGGACATGATGGGTGGTGCAAACTCCTTACATTAATAGTTGGCTACTTCAGAATGCCAGGTGCAAAGGAGTAGCAACAGAATGCAAGAATCTTGTTGTCTACTGGGCTCCCTGAGGCACCTGGTGGACCACTGTGCGATACAGGAAGCTGGACTAAATGGGCCCTTGGCCTGATCCAGCAGGGCTGCTGGATCAGGCCAAAGGCCCGACTAGTCCAGCTTCCTGTATCTCACAGTAGCCCACCAGATGCCTCAGGCAGCACACAAAACAATAAGATACTTGCATCTTGCACAGAAGATGCTTTTCCATACTTGCATAAAAGTCGATAGAACTCGCTGCCACAAAATGCCTTCTACCATAGCAAATACTCTGCTGTGCCTCTGGTAAGATTCAAAAAGGTAATATAATCCTGCTTAATTTGGTGTCCCTCTACTTCCAAACAGTTTTGAAGAATTCACTAATCAAATTCTACACTGCCCAGTAGAAGCTATTTCTATAAGATAATGTCAGCCTGTCTAGTGTGCCAGTAACATGACATTATCTATTTATAGGCAAGAAAGGGAACAGAAAGATGGAATCAGCAGATGAAACAGCGACAGAATGGATCTGCCCTGAGTCAAAAAAATGTAGAAAAGCAAATATCAAAACACTATGAAAATCCCAGCTCCTGCAGAGCATTTTCCTTTTTAAACATATGTTGGCCCTCCTCAAATTAAGCTCAAGGCAGCTTGCTGCAAACATTACAAGGAAATTATGTAACATCACAACATTTCACTGACAACAGAGACAGATGGAGAATTTACAGCTGTGATCTGGAAACAATATTCTAAAACTTTTGTCAAAGATTCTGAATATTTTAATACTGAACAATAGTTATGGAAATTTCTGATCCCGATTCACACCAGTATCATATTTACACCATATTCGCCAGAAATTGAAATCAATTATTATCTGATACAACCTTGATCTCCTGGGATTTTTACTTGTTTGCTGTTGGGCAATGGCAGAGCCAGCCTCCTTTACAATCATTACATGTTTGATCCTAACTTTTAACTGCAACTTTATTGCCAGGCATTAACTGCATTAAGAAAAATGTACAAGAAGTGCTTGGACCTTATTAAATTGGTAGATTTGCAATCTGCAAAAATATTGTTTTAGTTTGATGAACGTGCTGATCTATTGTAGATTGCGAGGACCTCGCCCTGTTCCCACTGCGTAGCCCTCCAGAGGCTGAGACATAGAAACAAACATGCACACAGAAACCTGGAACAGTGAAAATAATGCAATGCTGATGCCCAAGGCAGTTGTTTCATGAGGAACTTGGGAAGACGTTTAATTCTCTCATCTGTGCTCCACAGCAGTTTCCTCCTGGATATATGTCCCATTCCTAGTGAAACTAAAAGCATCACTAGTACAGTAGGTCATTCTCCAGAATCGAAAGAAGACCCAAAGTAAAACAGCTACAGCTAACAGGTAGCCAAACCTCAGCATATATGGGATTTGCTGCTTGTTTTAAAAATTCACTAGCCCTGAATTGTTGCTTTAAAAAAAAGCCCTAGGAGGAAAAAAACAAACCCAGATATTTCACTTGATCTGTGTACTAAGAATAATGGCCAACAATATTGATTAGTCCTGTGGGGCCAAGTTGAATCTGAAGGCTGCAGACGGTGAAATCCCAAATGATGCAGGCACCACTTATTATGATTCCTGTGTTTAAACATCTTTGAAAAATGCAAAACTAATGGCTTCACATGGGGTGTAATGTGTTCTTATACTGCTGCCATTTGCCATCTTAACCCTGTCACCTAATACATTCAAAAACTAATTAACCACATTCATCATTAATCAATATAATATGAACAAAACTAAAGAACTCTGCAGTGCCTGGGATTGCAACCAATTTCTTGTGGTCTGTACTTCATCATGAGATGCAAGAAGTGAACCGAAAAGTCGGCAGGCATATGGGACCAGTTTGAAGCCCACCGTCCAAAACAGCCCCAGTACAGACATGAGCACTCACATTACACTCTGGCTCTTTGCCTTCCTTTCTAGTGGTTTTCTCAAACCCTTGGGGACCAGTTCTTTTCTCATTGGGTGTGGGGGTTCACTCATCTTAAGATGAATCCAGTCACGGGCATGGTAACAAAACAGTCTTTACTTAATGAAGGTTAACAGCAAGCAAAAGAGATTACAGTACACAATGCAGTCAGAGCCCAGTATTAAAGACCCTTAGAAGTCAATTCACACTTTGCATTTTAAACTCAAAAACAGAAAAAATGAGACTTCAAATGACAAAGTGCACATGGGTGTTGTAAACTGCAAATTGCAAAAGCACTTTTAAAGATCAGACTTCCTTTTAACATAACGTAACTGGAAAGGGGCATCTCTCCACTTCGGTGTTTTTGATGGAGTAACTAGGCCTCTAGAGATGCATGTGCTGTCCACAACTGATGGTGTTGTGCATCTACAAAAAGAGAAAAGTAAAGCACAGATAAATTAATTACCCAGCTACAGTTAGAAGTGTTCCACTCCCTACTGGAGTAAACTGCACAAACTCGAAGGGAGTGGGGAAAAATGTGTAGCATAAAAATAAGCAGCTAAGAAGAAGTGCTTGTCCTCTCCATTTGTTCACTCAAAATGTCCCTCTCTTCTCTGTACAAGAAATACAAACGGGCCTTACTTTGTGGCCTTACTACTAGATGATCCTAGTCAGCTTCAGCAGCAAATTGAAGGCATTTCCCTTCCTTCTGTTACAAGCTGACCCACATATTCACAGGGATTCTGATCCCCCTGCTACAGTACAGCAAGGAAAGGATAAGCAACAGATTGAGATGTTCAAGAAATCTAGTAAACCTGGGTTCATCTGTAAATATAAGCTTCTAAAACAGTTTATCAAGATGTAAAGATTCATTTGGATGAGGACCTGAAGTCCTCTCATCATACTGTGTGTGGAGGTGGGGTGGGTGGTCAGGGGTGGGGAAAGGTATTCCCTCATATATCCTTGGTTATTTGGGATATTAAATAAAATGTAATAGCTTAAATCAATTTGGAATGTGAGTAAGCTTAGCATTTTGCTCTTTCTGCAAACTAGTTTTCACCAGTAAATTTTCCCTTGAGAAACAGCATCACCTACAGGCCAAAATATGTTCAGACATTACTTGAAAATCAATTTTCTTTCCAAACCCTTTGGGTCTCTCTAAGTACATACTATACACAAATCTGAGCATTGTGGCCCTCAGGGTTTTTCTTTCCTTGACCCAGAAAGAAACAATTTGGAGCAGAAAAGCAGAAAGAAGAAGGGGGTGTCTTTAATGCTTTCATCTCACCCTTGCTACTTCTCTACTCCAAAATCTACTCCAAAACCTCCTGAAGTGGGTTTTTTTCCTGGGGGAAAAAGGATTTACAAGCCTAGGCATTTCTACTCAGAAGTAAATCCCATTATGTGTAATGGTTACTTCCAGTAAACTCCCAGCTTACTCCCAGGAAAACGGTGCCAGCCCAGGAACATCAGGAGTTGGCCAGGCCAGCACAAGACTGAATGCTGACCCATGAAGACCAAATCCAGCCTCCGCACCATTCTGGGAAGGTAAGTTTGCGCTGGCCCGCACAGGGAGATTGGGGAGGGTGGAACGAGTGTGGACAGGGGCCAAGGAGGGTGGGCCAGTGGGTGGTCCAGGGAGGGGGGTGAGACTGGCCTCCGGCACTTAGGCCTTATGATAAGGCTAATTCCCCTCCCAAGCTGCCCGGCATCCAAGTAGATTCAAGTAGCCGCATTGGCTGGAGCATTATTCGGAGTAAAGGAACTCCGAGTTCCATGTCCCCTTACTCTGAGGATGCAATCCTAACCTGGAGTTAGGCCGGCACAGTTAGGCCAGCAAAGTTTGGCCGGCAGAAGGGACCCCTTAAAGTATGCTTGGACCACTCTTGGAGTCAGAGAGGCCAGCACACAGACGTGCATCATCCTCCCTGACTCTGAGAGTGGTCCAAACATGCTTTCCGGTGGCCCTTGTGCTGGCCAAACTTTGCTGGCCTAACTGTGCCGGCCTAACTCCAGGTTAGGATTGCACCCTGAGTTGCGCTGCAGCCATTTCCCACCCTGGGTAACCCAGCGCCATGAGCGCAGGGGAGGGTGGGTATGCCAAAAAATGCTCCAGCTTTTTCTTCCCGCTGCGCCACACTGCAACTGGTGCCCAGAGCACCCGCCCCCTTCAGCACCCTAAATACGCCTCTGCCAGGGGTAACATCCAGAGCTTTGGTGCAGAAGGACATCCTGTGAAGGGGATGTCTGCTCCACTTGTGCAAGAACCTCATTTGTGCAAGGATCACTTGTGTGAAAACTCTCCTTCCATTCACAGATGTAACTTCTATCAATGGGGGGACACTTCACCAAAACTCTGGATGCTACCCATAGCGAGGAAAATAGACATTGCCAATATATACAATTGAGACTGCAATCCTAACCTAGAGTTAGGTCAGCACAGTTGGGCCAGCAAAATTTGGCCAGCACAAGGGACACCGTAAAGCATGTTTGGATCACTCTTGGAGTCAGAGAGATGAGCACACAGATGTGCACCATCCTCCCTGATTCTGAGAGTGGTCCAAACGCGCTTTACGGTGGCCCTTGTATTAACCAAATTTTGCCAGCCTAACTCCAGGTTAGGATTGCACCCTGAAGGGAATAAGGCTTTTCAGGTTATTTAGTTCAGGGTGCAATCCTAACCAACTTTCCAGCACTGGGGTAAGGGCAATGAAGTTCCAAGGTAAGGGAACGAACATTCCCTTTCCTTGAGGAGGCTTCCATGACTGTCCCCCAATTGCAAGATAAAGCACTTGTCCCGTTCGCACAGCTATGTCAGCCCTGGACTGTTAGTTAGGATTGCACCCTTAGTTCCCAGCTTACTTCGAAGTCTCTCAACACACAGTTAGAATCTTCAGGAATCATTTTGCAGTCTTTATGTTATTTATTTCAATTTTCAATTCACCTGACTTACCTCTAGGGGTCAGGTGATACCCAAGATTAGATGCAAACGAAGGTTAAACTATCAGCCCAAACCTATAGAATCATGCCATGCAGCAGTTCACTAGATAATACATGTTCATGCCCATTCACTAGATAATACATTATTAACTTGTTTGTTTATTTATACATAATTTATTTACACAAATATTTCTATTCCTTTTTCAACCACTACAGAAATTTGTTCACAATTTTGCTTAAATCCCATAAATAATGTTTCCACTTCAGAACATACCTCCCCAATTTTCGGGTAACCTGAACTTAAGTAAGGGCCATTGTTTTTGTTGCCAAGGCGTGTCAGACTCTTTGCAACCCCATGGACCACAGCACCTATCCAATTTTCCAGCACCGATGCAGCCATGCCAACAGGACATGCACTGCATCCTGCAGTGGATGGGACATCAAGGAGGCCTCCTCAAGATGAGGAAATGTGTCTCCCTTACCTTGGGACTGCTTGGTGGTTGCATGGGCACTGGAAAATTGGATAGGAGTGACAAACCGATACAGCCTATTAAACTGAATACAATTTACGTCCAAGGAAACCTGTGCTGCACAAGAGTAATACGAATAAAGGTCCAATCCTATCCAAGTTTCCAGCACTGATGCACTAGCAATGAAGCAACAAGGTAAGGGAACAAATGTTACCTTGAGAAGGCATCCATGACTTCCCCTCCACCACAGAATGCAACACACACACACCCAATTGGGATGGTTACACCAGAGCTGGAAAGTTTGGTCCTCAGAAAGGCAAAAAACAAACAAACAAAAAAAGCGAGTCACCGTGCAAACCTATTTGGTACTAGGAAGCAAGTCCTATTGCATTCAAGGGGGCTTGCTCTCAGGTAAGTGAGCCTATACTAGTATGATCGCTAGATCACAACACCGCGACAGACAGCATCACATCCGTACGTTCGTTTCGGAAATGCGCTGCAACGCGCGGGTAGGCGAATTCCTCCCTCAAGCCCGGAGCTACGCGTGTCTCCCCCGCCCCACCCTCCCCCGAATAGGGCCGATCATGCAAAGAGCAGCGCGGGGCTTGTCGAGTCGCTGAAGCGCACTCAGTCACTGAAGCGCCTCTCCCCCCACCCCCGCCTGGCCCCCGGCAGCGGAAGCATGATCTGCCTGTTCGGGCCGTCTGCTTTCGGTTTCGGCAGCAGGGACGCTGCGTCCGGGCTCGCCAGCAGATGGAGGGGGGGCGAGAGAACAAGCCGGGCTTGCAGGTACGTTGGAGTGGGCGCGCGGACCGAGAGCCGGGTCCGGAGGGCGCGCTTGTGGTGCGCCCCGCCGGCAGCTCCTGCGCCACGCTCAGGAGCATCTACTCGACGCGATCGCGGGGACAGGCCCGGCCTGGCAGGCCCCACCGCCTTGCCGAGGCAGCATCAACCCTCCTCCGCAGCGGGCTCTCGTTCTGCCAGGCTTGCCCGTGTTCTGGCCCTGGCCTGCGGGCTATTCGCATGCGCAGCAGGGACCTTGGCTGCATCTGGAGCGACGGCGTCGGGCAGCATCTGAACCAGCGGGGAAGGCAAGGAAGGAACGTGGTTTTCAGTGCCCCGGGCCGGGCGCCTCCGCCCAAAGACGGGCTAATTAAATCCTGGGCAGACTTAAACCCCGCGATTCCTTTAATTTCAGTGGGCTTCAGTGCCTCTAACGCTGCACTGGGTCAGGCTGAAAGAGGGCAGGGTGCAAGCATAGGGAAGAAGCAGCTGGCTCACTCGCAGAATCGTCAGAGAGCGAGGCAGCTTCTCAGAGTATTTGTGGCAGAGCCACTGTCGGGGGTTTTCCACTTATCATTATGGTTCTTATGCACGGCCCACCAGATGTTGATGGCTGGATTTGGCTTGTTGAATAGCGGGTCCTTCGCAAGGACCCAGGATATTCACAGATATTTTTGCAATCTGTATGCTGTTCCAAGTAAGGCTGCTTTCTATAAGTTGTGTGTAATGATTTCATTTGACACCAAGGATGTTTGGGAGTTTTTCCAAGCCTTTTGGTATTAGGGCCTAAAGCACTGACAATAACTGGGCACAATGTTAGCCTTTTTCTGCCATAGGCATTTAACTTCCATTTGCAAATCTCTGTATTTCAATATTGTTTTTCTTTCTTTTCAATTTATTAATGACGATGATGAAGATGATGTTTTTTTCTGCTCAATTGTCACATTGCCAGTTATTGCCACATTCACTACCCAGTATTCATCCTCATCCTCATTATAATTAACTATTACTATTAACTATTATTATCTACCACCTTGCAGGAAAAAGTAGTTCACAAAATGGGTTACATAGCAAAATAAATTAACAGGACAATCCTATGCATGTCTACTCAAAAGGAAGTCCCATAATGTTAAATGATGCATACTCCCAGGAAAGTGAGTATAAAATTGCAGCCCAAATCACCACCACCATTGCTTTGTTTTGTTTTGTTTAATGCATCCACAGATCCGTTAAAGGCTAGGCATGCCTCTTTACCACTTTTCTTGTTATGGAGCTGTACTGATGGCTGGGGAGAGAGGGGACTGTCAGCTGCTCTTGAGCCTCTCATGGTTACGTGGTTGCTAAAGGCACAGGAACTTGTTCTAGGAAAGGAAGTGGCAACTCAAAAGAGCTCTCTTTCTTGTCATCTCCTTGAGAACATCAACAAACTGTACTGGTTTGTTTTGGCATGGCATGTGAGGCACGGCGTTCACAATCCTAAAAAATGACGATGAGCTTATTGTCTTCCCCTGCTGTGCCTGTTCTGTTGAGAAGGAAACATGCATTTCCAGTTCTGATCTTTGCATGCCTGCGCTAACATGCTTTATTAGGCCTCTGTAAGCACACTCTGGGCAATTTGCTTGACATTGACTTCATGCCAGGCCTCTGTTGTAGAAGTATTTAAAAGTGCATGTGGTGTTCAATTAATTTGAGGTGATCTTATGTGCATTAGCAACTATAAAAATAAATCTTTAAAAATATGTAAATTGTGTGGATATTAAAATTTTTTAGTATATGTTCAGTTGGTACTCAAAAAGCCCCAAAATGGAACGTCTATACATCTGATAGTCAAAATGAACAGAAGAAAGTCTTCCTCATATACCTTTCTCCACAAAATGTCCAAGTCAGCTTACAAAAGATAATATGTGCACAATCCTAACCAACTTTCCAGCACTGACATACCTGTGTCAATGGAGCATGTTCTGCATCCTGCAGTGGAGTAGTGGTCACAAAGGCCGCCTCAAGGGAATGTTTGTTCCCTTTACTTACCTGAGAGCTGCATTGACTCCCAGTGCTGGAAAGTTGGCTAGGATTGCGTCCTATATGAAATAAAATCTCTCCTATTTCCAGAAAGGAGCAACACAAGCCACGGAACACAATGCAGTGGTACAGAAGATTCCCCCATCACACAGTTGAGCTAACTGTGGTGCTTCTCATATTTAGCATGGGAGGGGAAAAACTGTATCCTTCTGCCCCAGCCTAGCTTCTGTTCCAGTGGCTGTTTACTTGTGTATCTTCTGCATCTTTTTAGGTTGTGAGCCCCTTGGGACATTGTTTATTGCTTTGTAACCCACTTTGACGAAAAACATATATAAATATTTTTATTAGTAATTATAATTAGCATAGGTTAGTGGAGGGAGAATTTGCAGTTTTGGTAGGAGGAAACGTAAGTTTATAAACAGGACAAGCCAGACATTCCCCAGTGGAGGAGCCTGAGGGTTTCTTCTTCTTAAACAATCACTTGCATCTTGGGGTGTAGGAGGGGAGGAAAGTTTCCAGTGGCACCCCAGTAAATCTATCTTGGCAAATGTAATTGTTGTTGTTCTGATTATTAGAAATAGCTGGAGGCCCAATCGTGTCCAACTTTCCAGTGCTGGTGCAACCACAATGCAGCGCCAAGGTAAGGGAACAAACATTCCCTGCTGTCACGGCTCCATCGGTTGGCACACATTCCATTTTCACACGGCTGCATCAGTACAGGAATGTGGTTTAGAATTGGGACCTGGTGCAAGTATTTAGGGAGGCAGAGCTTGTCCTAATCAGATTGGATTATTTTGGCACAATGGTCATGTTACTTTTTGGCACACCGGTGAATTGGGCCTGTGTTGATTTTAAAAACTTAAAAGGCAGTTAGAAAGAGAGCACACACAGGAACGGGACATGGGCAGCCCCATCCCGAGCTGCCCGGCCCTTGTAGGAGCAGCTGAAGCTAAATGGCTACTGCTGCATCTTGTGGGATCCACAGAAGCCACTGGGAGCCCCTCAGGGGAAGGGGAGGTTCGTCCTCTTCCCCCTGGGGTAAGTCCCTAACCCTGCCCCTGCAAAGGGACTCCTTGAATCTCCGCTGGCTATTTTGCTGGTGGAGACTCGAGCAGCCCAAGGTCAGTTTGCCCGGCCCAAGCCATTGCCAGGTCCCACCCACTCCATGTGGGCCTGATCCCTCCCCTCCCCCTGTCCAGTTTTCCCCACACACACCTCTCTCCCCTCACTCCGAATGAACCTACCTGTTGCCAGTCCTGCTAGAGCACTGGCGGTCCTTCTTTGTAGTGCTGAGGTCAGGACACATCCTGGCAAAAGGTTGACACAGAGGTTAAAAGAGAAGCTGAAAACAAAGCAAAACACTAACATGGCTTACTGGGCACTTCCCCTTATAATCACACTTAGGTGGGCAGCCCTGAAAGCAGTGAGCGCTTTGGCTCTGAAATGGAGCAGGAGAGGGTGGTGGAGAAGGAGACATTGGGGTGATGCAGCAACATGGGGGGATGACATCACCGCATCACCCAGCCCCGGGACGCTTCTGGTGTCACTAAGGGTCAAACCACATCTTTAGTGAAGCATGTTTGTTTATGCATCTCTCTCCTCTAAAGGATGGGTGGGTGAAGAGAGCTGAAACTCACCTGAATTTGCCACACTGTCCTCCAGAATGGACCAGATCACTTTTTCTGGTATTGGAACTAGAGTGGAGAAAGAAGAATCAATATAGTGTGCAAAAGTAAGGCAGGGGAAGAGAACAGTTTGGCTCCCCTCATCTCTCCGTTTTCCTTTAATATAAAAGTCTTACTTCACCCCTTGCCTTACAGAAGCTACCAAAGATGTGTTGTGATGCAAAGATAACCACTTAGGATCATTGTTATCTGAGAACAATTTTATTTGGTATACTTGCAGATGCAGAAGTCATCCTAGCACTTGATCACCACTAGGACATGGTTTTAAACGATAATGGCACTTTTCATGGGACCATCGTACTTCTGCAAACTTGGTGAGTTAAGTCTAGATAAAAATTTCAGGTTGATTTCTAAGAATTCTGTGTTGGTAACATTTTTACTGGTTAATTACAGTTTAAGATCATGACTTCCTTGTTGTGTAGGGCACAACTTTACATTGAAACTTTCGGTTTTGAATTGATTAAAAACGTGTTTCACTTCTCCTCTTTTAAAAGGTATGCTTTTAAGGAAGCAACGTAGAATGGGGCTAAAGGAGTCTACACTCTGTTCAGTTAGGGCTGTAAGCCTGCACCTTCCCATTTAGGTAGAAGAATGGTTTAATGGGTGCAGATAAAGTTGTCCTGAGGATAGTTTCTGACTGAGAGTTTCTGATAGTAGTGAGACTAGCAAGAAAAAACAGAGAAAGAGGAATTGCAGAACAGGTAGAAATGAGTGAGGAGATACAATGTACCATCTGAGAGGGAAGGGTTCCGTGCAGGAAAATGTGGTGTTGAATATCAACTTGCACTGGTGACCACAGACCCTAAAGCATCAAAAGAGTTACTTAATAAGAGATTTCATTGGTGTATGTATTTTTAAGAAAAGAGATTTAAATAGGGTGTGTGTGTGCATATGCAAACTACATAAATATTTATATAATATTTATAAATTAAATACCTGTTATATAGAGAGCTGGGATATTTTGCTCAACTCTACTGATCAATTGAGAGTAGCTGCAATCAGACCACTTGACTTGCTTCTTTTGAAGCAAAATCTCTGGTGCCTGAAGCGGCAGGCCCCTGAACCTCCTCAATCCCCCCTATGTCTCCTCTGCTTATGCAGATGGATATGAGGGAAGGCCCACGTGCATCCACACTTTCCCATCCCTTGACTTATCAATAGAACAATTTGCAGCCTGCCTGGCCCATGCAAGGGGTGGCCATCCTTATTATCTAGATAGGGCAGCGAGTGAATCCAGTGGGCGGGGTTAGCGGTGACGTAAGATATACCCAAAACAATTCTGATTCCAAGCATTTCCAATGGGTTTT
>JAJKFI010000029.1:4119664-4201285 GCA_029204185.1 Lerista edwardsae | reverse complement strand
GAACACTTCCTGTTCACAGATTCAGCCAATTTGTTGCTTTCAGGTAAAGGGGAGGGGGACCACTCTAAAGAAATGAAAACAGAGAGAGAAAATCAGTAATGACATATTTCCCTGCCCCCACAGCAGGAGACATTAAAAGTGGGGCAATTAAGGGGCTGTATTCAAGGCACATTTAAGAAGCTATACATATCTAATCTACTCACGCTGATCAGGAAGCAATACAACTAGCTAAACCTGTAAGGACAAAACTTTTAATTCACATAGCTGCAGCTTTTGTTAAACAGGACTGATTTGTAAACAACATGGGTGGGACAGATTTTGGTGGATTATATAATGCCACTTCAATATTAATGCATACAATGCTCCAGTTTTCAGAGATAACTTTCGGTTTAATCAGAAGTATTTCATGGGCCATTCTGAGTAGAGGGCAACAGAGGCCAATAGAGTGGGTCGCCAGCCTGGCACAATCCAGAAGAGGCTTCTAGAGGCATCTAGTAAGTCATCATGACCCACAATGGTGGATGAGGTGGGTCATGGCGCTGAAAACATTGGGAACCATTGCTTAAAGGAATTGTGGTTTTGGAGATATTACTGTACAGTGAAACTGCTGCTTTTGAAGAAAAAAGAAAGATGGAAATGCAAGCACATATTTAATATCTTGTACAGCAAACCCTAGATTTAAGACTGTTGGTGGTGTTTGTTACTGCTGAAAACCTGTTCAGTCTGAATGCATTGATATCAGTGCAAATGCATAGTCACAAAACATGTATGACTAATTTTTAATGAAGCAGACAACATTCATTATTTCTGTGGTCTGTTAAAGTCAAGGGTCATTAAACTGAAGGCTCACTGTATACTTTGACCTTTACTTTCTAGTATAAGACTATCGCCTTAAAAGTGCTGAACTTTTATAATCCTGCCAGGAATGTAAGAAAGAAAATTTCACCCAGTTGAAAATTTAGGCTTGTCCTTTAATAACCCTTAAATTAGTAATAGATATATTATTACAGTATATAATAATATAGTAGTAGAATCTGCAGCTGAAATTTTAGTGAACAGTTTAAAAGATATGTATAGGGGGAGGGGAAAATATTTTTGTGAAAATAGAATATTTTTAAAACCCCTAATGCAATATATCTCTACTCATTTATTTTTATTCATGCTTTGTAAATTCTTGGAATCCTCTCTCACCATTTTGCATCTCACCATTTCAAAATCTTGAAAAAGGAAATTGTAGGCCAAAAGGAACTGAGTCTTTGAACTGATTTACTGAGAAACAAGCTGCATTGGGCAAGAACCTTCTCCTTCACAAGAATCACATCCAGTGAAACAGCTGGACGGCCCAATCCTGAACAGGCTGGCTCCTGTAGGAGCAGTGGTACCCAAATGGCTATTGGTACATCCTGCAGCAGCCAGGGCTGTTCGTCCCCTTCCTCTGGGGCTAGACCTGCTGCCTGCAATAGGGCTCATCGGCTCACTGCTGGTTATTTTGTGGCGAATCGAGCAGCCCCATGTTGGGCTGGCCAGGCCGGGGGATACAATCCGGTTGTGGAAGTCACTGCTGGGTCCAATCCCCGCACAGGCTGGCTCCTCCTCTCCCTCCACCCAGTTCCGCCCCCTCCCCACCTTCCCCACCCCAAATGGTCTTACCGGTGGCCAGTAGTGCTGGAACGCCAGCCATCCCTTCCACCCCCATTGGGGCCTGGTGCTAACTGAGCGCCAGCCCAGCAAAGGCAGTGAGGTGTCACAGACATGCTTTACAGAGCAAACACGCTTTATGGTGTGTTTGCAACACTTTTAGCCAGTGCTACACACATAGCACAGGCAATAACGGACCCAGGATTGAGCCCTAAGTCACAGCCTGGCCAGGAGGTTGCATTCCTACAAAGCGTCAGTAGGATAGTTTGCATGCATTGTCAGAGCTGTTGTTTCATGTAGCAGCTTTTATCACTGAATAGGAAGAACAGAATGCCTGTTTAGCTTTGTGGGTGGCTATAATTAACTAGAAACTTTAGTGGCATCTTCAGCCAGCGGTGTTATGCTGCCGTTACGTACGCAAGCGGCGTAGTTGGTTACGCAAACGGCGTAACGCTCCGGAACGCGACGGGCGGGCTGTTGATCACCCGGATGTCCCGCCCAGTGTTCCGGCAGCATAACACCGCTATCTTCAGCCATTCTCACACATCACAGCTTTTTAGGATTGTAGTCAGCTTCTAAGGCGCCACTACACTTTCAGTCAATTTGTTTGGCCACCTAGCGGAAGGAATGCTACTAGTAAACATGTGTTTTGGTGAGATACCAATAGCAGAAGTGATTGTGAGGTTTTGTGAAGGTGACCAGAATAGGCCATATTTATTTGTACTTTAAGGAAGCACTAGCCATGTGGACAGGCCTGACACCTTGCATCCAGTTGTGGCATTCTGTCAGCACCTGCAGTTTACCCTTGCTCTCAGGTGGGTATTTATTTTCGCGAATAGCATCAGGATGAGAAAAAGAGAAGTAATTGGGTCAGACTGTCCTACATCTTACAACATCTGCATCTTTGTTTTTGTGGTCATTGTGCTTCCTCTCTGTTGTTTGTTGTCTTTGAATATGGAGAACTGAAGACAGGAAAATATTGTCTAAATCTTATGCTGCCTGTACTGTCTTAGAGATAATAAACAGAAAATGGGAGAGAAGACTGGGTTGTAGCTTATTGATTTTATATAGTGCCATCAAATAGAATGGCAAGAACAGATCCCTGCCCTGAGGGCCTTACAATCCTTATTGACATAAGGGAGACAATAGAGGAAGACAAGAGAGATGAAGGCAAACAGGAAGAAGCATATACAATTGTTTTATTTACACATATTTAAGCTTAGTTGTAGTAGGGAATGGGTCTAAGACCTGGTGCTGAAGGCTTCACCAAAAAGGTGGGTGTTAAGAATGAATTTGGAAAAAAATTAGTGAGGAATTAAAACGCAGGTGTTCCAGAAAACAAAACACCCACTTAATTTGAAACATTGGTCAGAGAAGTGGTTTTTTAGAACAGCAGCTGCCAATCCAGGCCTACAAAACAGCAGAACAGACAAGGCCAAGCAGTTTTTGCGGAAGGAGCTTGTGACTTTCTGGCAGCTGCCTGATGGCTTTTTGTTCTCCTTTCCCCAGGTTAGGAAACAGTAGACTTCTCCTTCTACAATAAAATGGTGTGTTTCAGACACATTCACACTAAGCTGCCTTTTAATTTTGTGTGTATCACAAACCAGTCCTCTTGGTTGTTACTCTGGAGCAGAGAGCAGGAATTTCCTTGGACTTAGAAATGCCCAAGGCAATTTCTTGAATGCCTTAAAATGCAAGGGGAATGGCCAAGTGCAATTATTTTAAATAAATAAATAAAAAGAAGTCTGGGAGAGATGAAGAAAGGAAGTTAGCCAGATAAGAGGAAGTAAGCAAATGGGAAGTAAGAGTTTTAGTTGGGTAAGAGTCTGGGAACCAAACCCAAGACCACAAAGTTAGATGTTGTTTTTATTTAATTAAAGTATGAATGTGACCATAGGGGTGATAGAGTTTGATAAAAGATTCCCCTGCTAACTGGGCAGGAGGCACTTTTTCAAGTGGTGTTCCTCTTATATTTAGCAGAGGGAGAGTAATTGTCCCTATTCACCCCTGTGCAGCGTCTTTTCTAGTGGTTGTTGCTGGTGGTATTCCTCTTTTTTTTTTTTTAGATTGTGAGCCCTTTGGGGACAGGGAGCCATTTAACTTTATTATTATTTGCCTGTAAGCCGCTTTGTGAACTTTGTGTTGAAAAGCAGTATATAAACAGTGACGTCTCTGCAGGGAGGGCAAAGCTCTACGTTTTGCAAGAAGCCTTACCTTGCAGTGAAAATCACTCCTTTCCTGCACTGTTTTAGCCAATCCTCACAGGGAAGAGCAACATCTTGGCATTGCTTACTGGCTACAGCAGCAAGGGAGAGGAGGGATTTACATGACAGGGTAAGGCTCCTTGCACAACGTAGAGCTTTGCCCTCCCTGTAGAGACGCCTCTGTATATAAATACTGTTGATTGATTATAGTAGGACCAGGGTTGTTGTGAGGAAACTGTGGGTTGGAGAGAACTATGCATGTTGCTCTGAGCTCCCTTGGGACAAAATGTAATAAATAAAATGGCTGAGAGAAATTAGTATTTATCCAATCTTCTAAAGGTGTTTAACAATGAATGTGCCACCAGCCCTTAAAGCTGCTGGTCGAAGATAAGCAAGTTCTAGTGCACTGTGTATGGGTTGCACATCATCTACGCAAATAGTCCAACTAGACAGATCTGCTTGCAGGAGCACCATCCATTCTGCATTGCTCATCCACATCCTGGTGCAACTAATCACGACCGAGGGTTAGGTCAAGAAGTCTGTTTCCACATGAGTGTTTCAGCATCAGGAACCCTCTCTCTCAAGGTAGATAAAGAGAATTTCTACAAAGGTAGGAATGCATAAGAAAGACATACCAGAAAAAGCAGCTACAAGGGCTTTGACAATTCATGTCCAGTATTCATGCAGCACTTTTATTGTGTGTGGATTCTGCTTTTTGCCACATCAGAAAACACGAAACACTTACCATCATAGAGAAGATTTTGATTCAAGAATGTTTCTAGTTCAGTTTCCTAAATAAATATACAAAGAAAGATATAGAACGTAAAATGCATAACTTGGGCTGCACTCCTATGCACGTACCTGAGAATAAGCCCCATGGAATACAGTGGGACTACAGTGGGACTTATGGCCCAGTCCTAACTGACAGACTTTCCACTGGTGTGACTGCTGTAAAGCGGTCAGCATCAGCTATAAAAGATGCTCCAGCAACACACTCGGTAGCCTGCTGGCAGGATAGCTGGAGCCTTCCTGCCCACCCTGGTGGATCCCCACCTGCCTGCTGAGAAAGGTAAAGTGGTAGGGGAGGCAGGGGAAGAGGACATAAGAGGATGGAACTGGGGCAGGGAGGGGCAAAACTAGGCAGCCAGGAGGAGAAATGGGGGCAGCTGCTGGAGAGGTGGATCTGACAGTGACAGTGATAGTGCATGCTAGTTCCTAATCTCCTTTACTACAGCCTCCCTTCTTCATTTCTGTTCTTGGACTTTGCTAGCAAAATCGCTAGTGCATGTCCAAGGAGATCCATTGTGGGACTGGAGGCTTATGCAGGGATAAGGGGATTTAAATCCTCTTTCCCCGGGAAGCCTCCTGATCCAACCTTCCCACCCCATGGATACAGCACACTTGGTTTTGGTACAGCTGCACCAGCAGTGCAGGGGGAAAGCATAGGATTGGGCTGTTACTAATGAGTATACATGTATAGGGTTGCACTATTAGAAAAAGCTCCCCGCAATCTCATTTGAGATAAGTGAATTGTATATCGTGTGTGCAAATACTGTTCCCCAAAATTCATGCCTTTGACCCAAATAGCCCTATATTGTGCAAATAAGTTATGCAAATAAGTTAGAAGTTATAAGTCAGAATAAGTTATGCAAATTGCATAATATTTGTTACACTTTTTTCCTGATAGCAGTATACAGTGGGCCCTCATTATCCAATGAGGTTCCATTCCCGGAACCCCCACAGATAAGGAAAACCATGAATGTTTGAATCCACATTTTTTGGGGGGGGCCCTCCAAACCTGGAGCGCTTACCCCGGCCACATAAAGCCTTTTAAAGGCAAATAAACACAATTTCCAGTTTTGTAGAAAAACTGGAAGTTGTTTTTGTTTTTGTTGTTGTTGTTCTCATGGCCATTCTGAAGCCCACAGAAGCTGCAGGCAGAAATGCATAGGCTCTCCGGGCTTCAAAATACCTTCCAGATCAGACCAGAGTTCAGCTCTGGTTGGATTCAGAGGGTCCAAGTGGACTCTCTCAGCAGGGGATTCAGTACCCATAGATGATCATCTATGGATGATCATCTGTGGATGCTGAACCCGTGGATAACGTGGGGCACCTGTATGTAGAAACTTGAATAGTCTGGTAAGAATTGGGTTTAGAAGAGTAGAGTAATTGTGGGCTTTGTGGGACTTGGAAGGAGGTGCAACTTAACAAGAACTGGGAACATAGAAAAAGACAGAATACACCGATCTTCTCCACTACTCCGAAGACAAGGGAATGTTCTTCCTAAGGTTTCCTGCCTTAACATCAGCGATGTTATGCTGCCGGAACGCTGGGCAGGACATCCGGGTGATTGACAGCCCGCCCGTTGTGTTCCTCAGCGTTACGCCGTTTGCGTAATCAATTACGCCGCTTGTGTACATTACGCAAACGGCGTAACGCTGAGGAACGCAACAGGCGGGCTGTCGATCACCCGGATGTCCCACCCAGCATTCCGGCAGCATAACATCACTGCTTAGCATCCATTTTGAAGCTCCTCTGTACAAACTTAAGGACTAGCAAACCTTTTTACCCTTTGGAAAGAAAGCCATGACTCTCAAATTTTAGATTCTGTTGCATAAGAAATATAAACCAATTAGCAACGGATGGACAGGTATTTCTAGAAATGTGTTTGCATTTTTCTGAAATGTATTTTTATTTTAATTTATAGTATTCATCAGTACAATGGCTTCTGCTTTGTTCAGTTTGCTTGGTAAGTGTGTTTTAATTACTTTACTATCTTGCTTAGAAAGAGCTTTTCTTGCGATTCATATCCTTGCTATCGAGTATTATGGTGTACCCTATCCACTGGTAAAGTTCCTACAGAAGCCTTATTGAAATAAATTAGAGGTGTGCTGACTAGTATTATAGCCGACTCCCTTTATTCGAGACCCGCAGATTCCAGTATCCACAGGCCCCCTAACCTGTGGGGCTGGCCGACCTGGACCCTTTGGAGACAAGGGGACAGTATGGCGGCAGAGGGATAGGGGAAGACAGACAAGGGTGAGGAAGAGGGCGGATCAGACCCGTAACATAAGGACATAAGAAGAGCCCTGCTGGATCAGGCCAAAGGCCCATCTAGTCCAGCTTCCTGTATCTCACAGCAGCCCACCAGGTGCCCCAGGGAGGCATGAGACAACAAGATGCTTGGATCCCATTGCCACTCCCTTGCACCCGGTACTCTGAAGTAGCCCACCACCAATGTAAGGAGGTTGCACAATCCATCATTGCCTATAGCCCATGATGGACCTTTCCTCCAGAAATCCGTCCAATCCCCTCTTCCAGACCAGATGCCATCACCACCCCCTGTGGCAAAGAATTCCACTGATTAACTACCCGCTGGGTAAAAAAGTACTTCCTTTTAACTGTTTTAACTCTCCCAACCCTCAGTTTTAGCGGATGCCCCCGGTTCTGGTGTTTTGAGAGAGGGAAAAGAACATCCCTTTATCGATTCTATCCCTTCCGTGCATTATTTTATATGTCTCAATCATGTCCCCCCTCAGGCGCCTTTTTTCTAGGCTGAAGAGCCCCAAACGCTGCAGTCTTTCTTCATAAGGGAGGTGCCCCAGCCCCATAATCATTTTCGTCGCTCTCTTCTGCACCTTTTCCAGCTCCACTATGTCCTTTTTGAGGTGCGGCGACAACTGTACACAATATTCCAGGTGTGGCCTTACCATCGATTTGTACAATGGCATGATAATATTGGCTGTTTTATTCTCAACCCCTTTTTTAATGACCCCAAGCATGGAATTGGCCTTCTTAATTGCTGCTGCACACTGGGTCGACACCTTCATTGAGTTGTCCACCAGCACCCCAAGATCTCTCGCCTGAGCTGTCACAGACAACTCAGAACCTATTAGCCTATAGGTGAAATTTTGGTTTTTTGCCCCAATGTGCATCACTTTACACTTGTCTATGTTGAAACGCATCTGCCATTTTGCTGCCCATTCCCCCAACTTGGAGAGATCCTTCTGGAGCTCTTCACAATCCCTTTACTTCTGGTCTTCACCACCCGGAAAAGTTTTGTGTCATCCGCAAACTTGGCCACCTCCTAAGATTAGCAGGATTCGAAGGGCCAGCTCCCATTGTATCCTATCCCCCCTTTCTGGCCTGATTTTCCAACACAAGGCTGTTTGGACTTTTACCAGTAGTTTGTTGGTGCGAGCCTTAGTAGTCCTATTGTTCCTAAGCCATAGGCTGCTAGGGTTTACCCTGGGCCAAGAGGATAAATGCTCCCTTATCTCAGGGAGACCCCTAGCAGCCTCTTTTTCCCAATGGATACAGCGGAGGTTGTACTGGCTCCGCTGCATTGCAGTATGAGAAGTTAGGGTTGAACTGTACTGGGACCTAAATAATTCCCTGTGCAGCAATACAGTTTATGTTTGTTGTTGGTTTAAATTAATATTTTAAAAATGAATTTAAATTATTTTTTTAATTAAAGAAGTGTAACATTCCTAGGCTTGCATTATATTTTGAGGGGGAAGGGCAGGGTGCAAAGATATTTGAACATGCATGATTAATTGAGATTGTACTTTTACTTTTGGCTAAGATTCGTACCTGTTCTTTTTCTCCCAAGAAACATCTATGCCACCGTTGAAAGTGACCATGAATTCACAGGGCCTTGAGTACATGTTATCATGGGAACCTGGAAATAATACTGGGACACCAACATACTATAGTGTGTCGTATATAAACAGGTTTCTGATTTTTTTATTGTTATGTATTCATATTTTGAAAATTGTTATGGATGATTGATATGGTACAAGATTATTGATTTACTGTATCTACTTAAATTCATGAAAGAAATTATTCTTAAATAACATGTGGGCTGAATCATTCTTTGGAAATAAAAACACGTAATGTACGTAACATCACAAAATTCATAAACACATAACTATAAAAATGTAAAATTGGCATTGAACTCCTCAGATAGGATGTCCAACATGTCAAAAAGACTGGTGGGTGGAAATATATCATAATGCATGTTGGCCTTCGGCATCTATGGTGGTTCAATTCCTGGAACCTGCACAAATGGGAAAACCCAAAGATAACCAAATCAGCAGGTTGGGCCATTCCTGACCACCAGATGCAGCCAAAAGCACCTTCCGGGACAGCTTTGAGGGGGGTGTTCTGGGGCCTGGGGAGGCCACATCTGGCCTCTCCAAGCCTCAGAAAGCCTCTTTGACACAACCGGAAGGTTTTCTGGTCACATCTGGGAGATCCTCTGTGGGTTCTCCAGCCACGTGTTCAGAAAGCACCGTGGGTCAAATCTGCGAGTTCCAAACACACAGATTAAAAGGACACCCTCTCTGCTGAGTGTTGAGCCTGGGGAGCAAGTATTTGATTAAATGAGCAGACACACCCTCATTGAGCAAGAATATAATCATCTATTGATTAAAAACTCAACTCAGAAGTTCTTATCTGGCCACTTCCCATCAGAACCAGCTGTAATTTGCATGTTTCAGATGGCATCTTATATGGGTAATAGGCCTCCTATTTGAATTGGGCTTCCTTTACATTTGTGCTAAGATGGCACAGGATATCCCAACAACCAAAAGTTGTCTCCAGGCTTTCATCCAAGTCAGCCTCTCAGATAGAAGCATAGGAGAGACGGTAAGACAGTCTCTCTTTTTTTGCTGCAAGACAGAGGTGATGAATAGTAGAAGAGAGGCCTGTATTGGATGAAGTAGAGCCATCCATGTAGATTTCAAAAGAAGGAAGCAGATGCCTAGCTTGATGTGTAGTTAAATAATTAGTAAAGTAATTTGTGTAAACATGCATTTGGGAAAAGTTCTCGGTTGAGCTTTCCTCAAAAGTTCCTGATAAGAGAGAGCGCTCCTTTGATCAAGATCAGTGATAGAATAGATTGTTGCCTTCATTATGTTGTCTCATTATGAGTTGCCCTATATGTCATCCACATGCAATACAATCCGAATTACCAGAGCAGAGATTTTCAACCATTGTGCTGAGGAACGTTGATGTGTCAAGAATGGTTCGCAGGTGTGTCATGGGAGTTTGGGGAGGGTCACTTATTAGTAGAGCCATAGGGGAATGTGAACCCCCCAGCCAGCAGCATGGTATGCCTTGTCAGTTGTAAAAACACTGATGGTGTGCCTTGATTATTTTGGCACCTTGTCAGTGTGCCATCAGATGAAAAAAGTTGAAAATCGCTGCACTAGAGAGAAACGAAGTACAAGGGGCTACGTCAAACAAGCCTAGGTAAGTCAGATTTCTTTTAGAAGTAGATGCTCAAGTATATGTTGGGCATCCCAGTCCTGACCAGCACCAACACTGTGGGGCCAAGCAGCCCATGCCATATCCTGTGCAGGTTAGGAGCTGGCTGGATGTCTACATTGGTCTCGAGCCTGCCCAATGGAGCTATTCACATCTCCATCAGCAAAAGTACTGGCACAAGTCTGAAAAGCTCCGTATAAGCCCTGCATAGGGATCTCTGGCCCGGGTTTGAAAGGATATTGCAGAAGCCTCCTCCACCTACCCCAACTATCTCCTGGGCCTGAACTGCCCTCTCTTCACCCTCCCCTGTCCTGGCACACTCCCTCCACACCTCTGTCCTGTCCTCTCCACACCTCTGTGCCACTTGGCATTGTATTTACTAGCACCGGTGCCTGTTGAGCCGGGTACAGATCCCAGCTCACAAGTCATTACAAATGTGCTTGATGGCATGTTTGCAGACAGTTAGCAAGATTAGGATTGCACTGTAGATCTGGCTTTGTGGTGTTTCCAAACTGGAGCATCATGTGGATAATGTTTGGTAACATAAGTGTTATTTTCAATTTTATTTCTTTGTATCAAATAAAATAGGTTACCATGTTACCATGAATTCAAATATTACTGCTCTGCTAAAGCATTACTGTTTATCCGTGCAGACTGATATTCGTGACTCAGGGTAAAGTTTGGAATAGAAGGTGGGAAAATATCAAGAGGAGGTTCTTAGAGGTTTTTGCTTTTTGCTGTTCACCCTTAGCCTATAACTCCACATGTGGCAATGCAGTGCTGCCAATATGGCTGCTGCGGCATCCCACAAGGCTTCCTTGGGGCAAGGGAACATTTGCCATAGGTTAAGCCCCTGCAGACCCATGGTTCTGCTTACACCCGTGCCAACAGTATCACTGGCACAAGTCCACATGGACCCATGTAGGTGGATTAAGCCCAGGAAGGGTGTTAGGTTTTAGTGTGTGCTGCTACCGCTGAAACTGTCCCCATCCCAGGGCGCAATTCTGGACTGAGTTAGGCCGGCATAAGCTAAGCCAACAAAGTTTGGCCGGCACGAGGAACACCGTAAAGTATGTTTGGACCACTCTCAGAGTCAGAGAGGCCAGCACACAGATGTGAGCCATCCTCCCTGACTTAGAGAGAGGCCCAAACATGCTTTATGATGGCTCTTGTGCTGGCTGAACTTTGCTGGCTTAGTTTATTCCGGCCTAACTCCAGTTTAGGATTGTGCTCCCAGTCCTGATCTGCCCTCCTTCCTGCGCCAGGCGCCAGCCTGTTGCAGCTTCCCCATTCTACCCACGCCCCTCCCACCCCTGTGCGATCTTTCCTGGGGCACCAGGTGTTCTGGCTCACAAAGTGGGCCGTTTGCCACTTCCGGCAGTGGCCAGCTTGCACAGTCTGGCGTGTTGCCTTTTGGAAAGTGCCAAGCACCACCAGAACACTCATTCCAATCATACTAGTCACTGCTAGGATTGGGCCCTCAACAACTAATTTATATTAGCTCTCCAGCACAAAGCAGCAAGACTGAAAGAGGGAGAACAAAAGGACTGTTCACACTGAAATTCAGTATCCCTTCAGTATCCCATCCCCACATGTATAGGAGAGTGCACATGTGTACAAAGATCTTTATGTGGCACTCACCAGACAGATTATAATTGGTGCTAACAGATTGAGTTCAAAAGTAGAAGAAGCTTATTACTCGGGAATAAACCTCTACCAAATTTTAGCACGTGCACACCCATTAATCAGCAACAACTCTCTCTGGTAGGAGAGCATGCAGAAAGCTAGCTGGGACAGTTAAGAAACACAGTCTTAGATGTAAATGCAGATGTTGCCATGCACTTATTTGATGTTTGCATGATGGGACCGATAAGAGGAGGTGGGTTTTGGTCCTAGACTTCTTTTGAATTCGAAGATTTCTAGACATCTTATTCTGTACCAGTGTTGACTGTAGTTTTTTTTTCAATAATTTGGCCTTGGACTGTATTTTCAATCAATCAATCAATCAATCAATCAAAAAGTATTTATATACCGCTTTTCAACATGAAGTTCCCAAAGTGGTTTACAGGCAAATAATAATAAAGTTAAATGGCTCCCTGGCCCAAAAGGGCTCACAATCTAAGTTTTGTGGTTTTCAGATATTTGCACATGGCAAATTGAACCTAGGATGTCAATCCAGGGCTGTGAGAGGATTTGCTGTGGAAGATACTGTAATGGATTTACTTTTGGCCTCCAGCAAGTTGGACTTCAGGCTAATGTTGCATTAGTAGACCAAATATGGAATCCTGTTTCCCTGCTAATAGTGTTAAGATGAATCACTGATGCTTTAATATCATTCATTGTCAGATCTATGTGCTCCAGGAGTATACATTTAGGCACATTTTTCACTGCAAGTCAGTACCATATGCCAGTAATTTATATTTTATATTGAACAGCAAAACAGAGATGTGAATGGATTCTGGATGTGCTGTTAGTTCATAGAAAAATGGTTCTCAACCTTTTTAGCACGGGGGTGTGTGTGTGTCACTTTTTAGAATGACAATATATCCAGGGCCCAAGTGGCAGATTTACCACTTACTCTGGGGGGGAGGGGGAGGCAAATGCCAGGAGCCAGGAAGGCGCCAGCAGTCGCCACCTGCCCTCTGCAGCCCTCTTGCAGCCACATACAGCACCCACTGGCCTCAGGAAGCATTCTAACACCTCCAGGGGACCGTTAATTAATACTTCTAGTTTTTGTCAGAAAACCGGAAGTATGGTTTAAAGACCTTCTGAAGACATTAGAACAATTTTGGCGGCTAGCAGAGCATCGTGCAAGGCTCTGGAATGCCAGGTGGGGGCAGTAGTCACTGCAGGGGTGTGGCAGTCTGTGGTCCTGGCCCCAGGTGGAGAATGGGTCAGGGACGCGACTGCAGGACCCATCAGCAGTGATGTCATGGCCATAAGTGCCATCATTGTGATGCCAGAGCCTGCTGCTTTCTGAGAATGCAGCAATAAGTTGGATAATTCCTCAGCCATTTTCCAATAAGCAAAGTGAATCAGAAAGAAAAAGAAATAAAGCCTATTTACAACAATCGCCACCCTTTCCAGTGTCCCATCTTCCCATATTTTCAAAGCCGGCTGCACTAGGTGTTATGTGGCCACCTGAAATTGGCTCATGGCCCACCTAGTGGGTCCCAACCCACAGTTTGAGAAACATTGCCTTAGTGTATAACATATAAACCAGTTCTTCGGTGGCAGTCAGACAGTCCATCTCTTTAGAATGTTATTTTTGGAGCTAATTCCAAGCCTCTGTTTTGCACCGTTTTAGGCACTGTAATCCAGGCTGTCCACAATATTATTGCTATGGCTATGCAAGTGCAAATTTAGGGATCCGGCAAATACTTCTTGATAATGTCAATGTTTAAAAGCATGTTTCTTGTCCCTAATATTTCAAATATAAATGTAAAAATACATGAGCACAGACTAGTAAGATCTTGAGACCATGGAGATTAATCAAGCAGGTTTTCTAGTGGTCAGAGGCTTATTATATGTACAACTTACACATTTCCAATCACTGTACCTTTCATTCATTCCCAGTACTTACTTAAACATTTCTTTTTCCTTTATATCAAACAGCTGAATCTTAGAAGCAGAATACGTATGAGAAATTAAGAAACTTTGCATTTTGCTTTGACATCCTGATTGCAGATTTAAATGTGTCTTCTCACAAAGCAAATTTGGGATGGAAGAGCACGTACCCAATATTCTTGCAAGTTTCTACCTTGTTCTTTTGAGTTGCTGCTTTAGATGTAGTTGGAAAATACTTCTTTAATTCTTCTTGTTTTCCTTTAAAGGCAATTCTTGAAGCCTGTCAAGGAATGTTCCAATATTACACATTTATTCTGTAATCTGACAAATGAGTTCACCGATTTTAAAGAGACATATGTCATAAAAGTGGATCGGTTCACGGAAAATGGAACACAAACGTCAGTTTTGATTTTCAATCCCTACACAAACAGTGAGTAGTTTATTTCTTTTTAACAGTGGCTGTTCTGTTTTCACGTTCATCACACAAGCTGCAAAGCCTCTCTCTAGGTTTTAGAGATGCCCTAGGCAATGAGGCAGCTGCCTCAGGGAGCAAGTTCTGGATACGAATAAAGAAAAATTATTCAATTTATTATTATCAGTGATTTTTTTTCCTTCCCTATTAGTGAATAAGTTTGCAGAAACAAAATCCAGAATATAAAATCCACCCCAAAAAAGGAAAGGGGAAAAATACATAAAATAAATGAAATACAAAAGAAGCAATCTATGCATTACTCTCTAAGAAAGGCTTCCAAATGTTTAAAACCATATCTACCCATGCTTGCCACCTGTACTGTTTTAATCCACTTTCATCTCACTTCTATTCCCCAGTGCCTCCTGGGTGGACTGTCGTTGGTTAAGAAATCTGAGAGCTACACTTACACTTAACAAACTACAGTATCCAAAATGCATTGGGTTAATAGAAGTGCATTGAAAGTGGATTAAAGCTGTAATGGAATTGCAATCCTAAGTAAGCCATGTCAGTGGGGGGTGCACTGCATCCTATAGGGGAGATTTGAGCCACAAAGGCCCCCTTGAGGTAAGGGAATCAATCAACAATATTTATATACTGTTTTTCAACGCAAAGTTTACACAGCGGTTTACAGGCAGAAAATAATAAAGTTACAGTCACAGTCACAGTAAAAGACACTGTGCAGTGAATGGGGACAATTACTCTCCCCCTGCTAAATATAAGAGGGACACCACTTGAAAAAGTGCCTCTTGCCCAGTTAGCAGGGGTCAGTTTTTCCTTACCTCATGGTAAGCCCTTGTTGCCCAGCTGGGTCTACTCAAATATCTGCCAGCTATATAGCTGGTGCACGTCGAAGTGGACCCAGGAAGGTAGATCAAGGCTGGGATAGGATATCTGTGGCACCATTGCCTTCCTTCCCAGCCTCGATCCACCCTCTTACATGTCCTGATCATCCCCTCCCCACCCATGCTACCCACCCCACCTTCCTCCCATCCCGCCTTACTTACTTATGCCAGGGTTCTATCTTTGTCTGCTGGCGCACAGACCTGGTCACTTGCTGCTTACGGTGGCAGCTAGGCCACACTGTATGGCCCATTGCACTTTGCAACAACTGCACGTTATGCTGCTGAAATGCTAGTTCTGGCAGTGTAAGACCCTGTTAAGATTGGGCTGTAAGACAAGAATCAAAAGTCAGCAAGCTCTTAAAGATCAAGTTTGAAGCCTACTCACCAATCAGCAAATTTCCCATGTTACTAATATGTCCTGGAATCCTAAACATGTACGTTTGGATTTAAGTCAAAATGGCTTCATTTGAACTTGAAAATAAGTTGCAGTATTTGTGCTTTAGATTGTCACCCTGTTCAGTTATCGTATAAAAATACAGGCCAGAAATGCATCTGAGACCAAACACAATTTGACCTCACAGTTGTGGTCTGGAACCACCTAATACAAAAACCCTGCTGAAACTAAGCCGATCTAGTTGTGGAAGACCTCCCAGGCAACCCATACAGTAGCATCTCTAGAAGGAGGTGGGGTGCTAAGCTTTGCAAGGCGCCTTACATTGCTATGTAAACTGCTCCTCTCTCTTGCTGTCACAGCCATACCGGGTGGCAGAAGCAACATGGAACACAACCTCTGGGTTGTGTTCACAGCCTGGAGTGGATACAATGGCAAGAGAGGAACAGTTTACATGGCATAGTAAGGCACCTTGCAAAACTTAGCACCCTGCCCCTTCTAAGGGCACTACTGACTCCATGCATGCCACCTTGAACTCCCTGTCTGAAGCTCTTTGAGCCTGAGCTCCGTTACAGAAAAAAGGAAAGATAATAATTTTTTCTTTTCTTTATCTGTTTAAACAGCATGCCTACCACCAGCTTTGTTTGATATTTCTGCTTGTCCAGGCTGTATAAATGTGACGGTGAAAATTTCATCCTCATTACTTAAAGAATACATTCAATTTACATACACAGTCAAAGTGGTGAAAGCAGGTTTCACAGAAACAGTAAGTCATTTATTATGAAAACTCTTAGAAAGTTTGAAAGAGATCTCCCTTCATCCTTGAGAAGGCTGCTGTATTTTCAGTTCTGGTATATTATATATTAGTGTTCTTTAACCTTGGGGTCGGGACTCCAATGGGGTTGCAAAGCCTCAGTTGTGGAGTTTGCAGCAACTTATGGGAATGAAAAAGGTTAACGGCCACTAGACTAGAGCACTTCCATGTAAAGGTGACCCCCTCAGGTACCAGGAGACTGTCCCAATCCTCCTCAAGTTCTTAGCAATTGTGCTAAAATAGCTATCATTAGTGCCAAACTTCATGGTAACTCTTTTGGCTCTCTCTAATCAGAATATTTGGCTGTAGCGAACAGTGCTGGAAGGGCATTATTGGGGTGAAGAGTGGACAGTAATGGGGATGGAGGGTCCTGGGTCCCTCCAAATAGGGTCCTGGGAGGAGGCTGGGATCGACAGTGGGGTCCTCAGTCTCATTATTTGTTTATTTTGGGTTGTACGAAAAAGGTTGAAGACCACTGTCCTATACTAACAGCACAAACCTATGCAGGTATACTTGTAAAGCTGCAATCCTATGCACATATACTTGGGAGTAAACTTCCTAGAACACACTTTGAGTAAATGTGCATAAGATTGTACTGTGAGTTTACAGGGGCTTCCTCCCAGGTAAATGTGTATAAGATTGCAGCCTTAATGATATTGCTCCCTGGATCATAGTTCAGTTTGTACTTCAATGCATTTATAATACTTCAGAATTGTACTTCAATGCATTCAATGCAATGAATTTGACAGGTACAGCTCAACATGGAAAGATTTAAAAAACCACACCTGCCAAAATTCCCTCTTCTATACAATGGTTAAAGGTATAGGCACTCTCTCCCTGTCTGTGTCTGGTCATCCTGACCTTATAAGGTAGACTAGTATTATCTTAATAATGTAGATAATGTGCTGTGAATGGGCTGAATGGGGTGTTTTTCCAGTTCACAATCCTATTGACTACATTGTAAGACACATAACCATACCAGCATTCATGATTACATTTGACTTTCAAAGCAATTCTTAGATTAAACTGGCTTGTCTTTTACAGCCCATTCGTAATACTACGAAAAAAGAGACTTTCCACACTGTTGTTGGAGGTTTGAGTCCAAACACAAATTACTGCATTTCTGTTGATGTGTCTACAGTTACCAACCAGTGTGCTCCATCTGCCTTGAAATGCATTGTGACCAGCTCTGAGGATAAATCAGGTACCATGAGTTATGAGGGAGAGAGTGAGAAAGGAATGTGTGTGTGTGGGGGGGGAGAAACATCCATTGGAAAAACACTGAAAAAAAATAGTGTTTTTAGTTGTTCAGGTACTATGAGCTTTATTTGGCATTTCATATTATGGGGCTCTGTTCAGCCAATAAAACTATTAGGCTTTGCAGCAATCTCAAAATGTGGTGGTGTTAATCAAGTGTCTTTTTAATCCACAGGTCTTATTGTATTTTCAGTCGTAGCTGGCATAGTTATTATGGTGGCACTGGTATTCTCAGTACTTTTTCTGCTAAAAGCAGGCTATGTTCGCCTAAGGGAAAAATGGCCAAAAGTTCTGGTATGTCATCTTGGAAAAGATTCCATTCACTTTTCATTAAGTATAGATTGCTCAGCTGCTCTGAATATTTTTGTTTGTGTACAAGGTTTTTCAATTCTGTGATGACAAGACCTCAGGAACAAACGTATGCTTCCTGCACTCCCTTGAAAAATCAAACCAGTTCAATCCTTTAATCTTCATAGACTTGCATTGGTAGTCTCTGGGCCACTTCAAACAAGCCATGGTTTGTTTGATTGGGAATATGACCAGAACAGATGCCATGGGAACATCCTCCTCCTCCTTCTCTCCCTTTCCTTTTCACTTCAAGTGAAAAGGATGGGGGGGAAAATCTTTGCTCATTACAACACAACTTTGGTTTCATGTGAACTCTGAAACTGTGGTTTAATTTCCGTTTACAAAGGTTACAAACTAGATTCAGATCCTGTAAACTGCAATTAAGCCTGTTTGGATCTGGATTGCATGTGGAGATATTTAAGAAATGAAAAGTGCTTCTTTATAGCTGTTACACAAAAGGAGGAGGAAGGAGGACATAAGAAGAGTTTTGCTGGAACAAGCCAAGGGCCCATCTTAGTTCAGCTTCCTGTGACCCACCTCATTCCTCAGGGAGCACTCAAGACAAGACATCCCTATTCTGTTGCAACTCCCTTGCATTTGCACTCAGAAATAGGCTGTAAAACCTGGAGGTTACGTATAGTCATCATGGCTTGTAATCTGTGATGGACTTTTCCTCCATAAATCTGTCCAATCCACTTCTAAAAACATGTAGAGGCTCAAACCTACCTTCTGCCCCACCCTACTGGTGCAGCCACGCCAAAAAAGGAACACACTTTATCCAGCAGGGGGTGGCGGATTGGGAGGCTTCAATGGGGAAAGGAGCTCATTACCCAAAGGTAAGGGTCATTACTCTTACTCCTCCATAAGCCTCCCACTCTGCAATGGGTCTCCTTAGACCTGCCCTAGCTCTTTAGCACCAGCTTTTTAGCTGGTGCAAATCCAAGGAGAGAATGGATGTGGGGAGGCAGCAAAATGAGTAGATAGGATCTGGCACACACCACTGCCACCAGGTTCACCCCCCTCCTGTAGCCTCCTCACCCACAATCCTCCCTCGTCTCCTGCCCTCCCCACCCCACCCCACCATCAGCTGAGCAAGGCCAGCTTTACCTTGTTATTGCAGGGCGGGAAGATGGATCATGGAGGCCAGTGTGCATCTGTGCACTGGCCTTTCTTCAGATACGTCAGTGCAAATGCGCTTTGTGGCACATTTGTGATATGACCCACCTCCTTCTTCCTTCCCTGTCTTTTTTATCTTGTGCTGGTGGTGATGAAAAAAATCTTAGCTCATTACAACACATTTTAATTTTAAAGTTTAATTTCAGTTTACAGAGGATATAGACTAGGTTCAGATCCTTCAATTAAACCCATACTTCCTGGATTTGGATTGCAGTTGAACACATTTGCAATATGACTGGGCCAGCACAAGGGACTTGTGCCAGCCTACCTTGAAGGTCAGATTGTGCTCCCAGAAAGCTTAATGTTAACATGTTATGTATAACATTAATGTTAAATATTATTGTCCTTCCCATCCATCTGTTAATAAATCTCGAAATGGCTTTATTTTCAGAATATCTCCCCTAAATTTGATAATTTACTCGTTCAGTTGGATCCAAAAGCACACAGTATCCAGATCATCCAGAAAAGTAAAAGAAAAGGAGCAGAACACAATGATGACGATGACTGTGACAGCAATGGAGAAAATGATGGTGGGTACACTCTTCGTGGTCTCTTGTACAAGATTTCAAAATCGTGTTCGAAGGAAGACAACGCAGAGCTGCTGTCTATAGACTCGTCATCTGTTGCGAGTGACTGTCAACTACCTGAACTTCTGGATGCTGAGGCAGAAAGCCTGCAGTGCCATACTAATGAAGAAGAAAGCACAACAGACCAAATATTTTGCTCCACTTCTGAACCGAACTTAATTTCTCTGCCTGAGCCAGAGATCAGTGGCTGTTTAAATATAAACTTAAATACTGTGATGGTAGGAACACATGACAAAAAATGGGATGCAGATGCCACACTAAGCCCTTATGAAGAGGACGCAGCAGATTTGCAAGAACTGTGTGTTTCTGATGCAGCTAAACCAAAACATTTCCCTGAAAGAAAAGATACGCAGCACACTGGTGTTCACAACGTCTCATATGCACAGCAGAATTCTGCTGGGTCAGGAGAAAGTGAGTCATCAGATTCCGAAACAGACTGCATTGGTGAATACATGAGAAGATGAATTACCACTTTGTAGTTCTGTACAATGTGACCATTTATGTGACTATGTGACTATGTTAAAGTAGACCAATGTGACTATGTTAAAGTATGTTTCATTGTGTAGTCCATGTTCAGTAATGGTATTGTCATTTTTCAAATAAGCATGAAAATGCAGCATTGTTGTGAATGTCTGTCGCATCAATTAACTAGGTTTTACTTTGTGAATGTCACATTAAGAACAGAGCCCTGCTGGATCAGGCCAAAGTCCCATCTAGTCCAACTTCCTGTATCTCACAGAGGCCCACCAGATGTCTTTGGGAGCATATAGGATGACAAGATACCTGTCAGCCCAATCCTGAGCTGCCCAGCCACTCGAGCAAGCAGTGATAGCCAGACGGTAGCCACTGGAGGCTCTGCGGGAGAAAGGGATGTTTGCCAACTTTCCTCGCAGTAAAAGCACAGGTGGGCAAGCAGTCTACTTGCCTCTGCACCAGCTATTTAGCTGGCACAGAAGCAGAGGGCCTCTATATAGGGTCACACAGCCCCAAACGGCGGTCAGGATTGGTGGCGAAGTATAACTGAATACCTAGAAAAAGAAATCTAACTCAGAATATTTCTTTTGAATAGAATAAGATGGCGAAAAATGCAGTTCATAGACTTTTTAGATCTGTTGAGGATGTTGAGGATGGATTTCTGTCACTTCAGTGGATCATCAAATGTTTTCACCTGGCTGAAGCACTTTTCTAGTAGTGAAGGAATTCCTACATGGATCTCCTCTTTTCTGCACTTAGTTACAACCAAGTAACATTTGGAGGGTCCTATCTCTTTACACCTTTTCAGTGTTCTGGGGAGCTCAGCGTTTCCCATCTGGTGTACGTGAACTGTCCAAGGGGTTCACATATGCATGCTCTTAGTTTGCTTATTCCATCCAACCATATCTGTCTTTTTTCCTTCAGGGTGCAATCCTAACCTGGAGTGGGCCCAGGTTTATTGGAAACACACTGTAAAGCGTGTTTGGACTAGAGATGTGAAGGCCCGGAAAAAATCCGGAAAAATTCAGGAAAAAATGGTTTTTTCCCCGGTTTTTCCTGAAGCATTTTTATTCATTTTTCCTGAATAAAATACTTTAAGACAAGGTATTCAAATATTTTCCAAATAATTTCTAAAAAATATGTATGGTATCAGATTATTCTAATTTCTGTGCACTGAGGACATGCAAGTCCTAGGTTGCAAACTGAACCCTCCAATGCAAAACCTGGTTTTTTCCCCCAGCTTCAACATTTCCAGAAATTTTACATCTCTAACACAGCCTCTGACTCCTCTTGCTTCTCGCCTTCTTCAGACTCCTCCATCCTCTGCAGCATGTGAAAGAATCTGGTCTATGCTTGGAAGCACACTAAATCAAGAAATAAATTGACATGTGAAAGGGTAGAGAAGCTTGTTTCAATCTGGGCTGATCTTCGTTTTTAGAAGTCCATAACTGATAATGACAGACACAACAGAGAGCTGCAGAAGCAGAGACTGAAACTGATACTGATAATTGCAGCTCAGAAAATGATTCTGATTAAATTTCATGCCCATTCATTGAAACTTAGTCCTAGTCCCTTCTATATAGTACCCTCTTCAATTCCTTTTATGAGAATGGGTTTTTTATTTTTATTTAATACTGTGGAGAGGAAATATGAATAATTGTTACTTCTGGATTTTTAAAAATTGTTTTGTGGAGGTTTTTTTTATCTGTGCCACATAAACTAGTAAACAGTTCAGGAGATTGTTGCTCCATTTGTTACAATTACACATAAATATAAAAAAGGTAAATTCTGTTTGTAATTATTTGGATACACTATATTTTTAATATGCTAGTTGTGATAATTTTATGCCAAGTCAAGTTGTCCATAGTCATATTTTATGTCCCTAAAGTAACAGAATGACTTTCAATCTGGAAAAGAGAAAAAATGTGCTAATGTAGCATTTTTTTCCAAAAAGTTCCGTTTTTTTCCTAGCTTCAAAATTTCTGGAAATTTTACATTTCTAGTTTGGACCACTCTCAGAGAGGGTGGACAGAGTCAGGGTGGTCTAAGAGACTTGTTCCAGCCTAACAGGTTAGGATTGCGCATTCAGTTGAACAATTCCTGTCTGCTTTAGATTGTTCACAGCCAATCTACTGAGAGCCAGTAGACAAAGAGCCAGGCTTGCCTACTGGCTCTTTGTGATTGTTCTATGAAACTCTAGGGAAGTGGTTGGAGAGGGTGCTAAAAGGTAAACACCTGGACATGAGATTTCTTCCAAGTGTAGCCTTGCAACAGTATGTGAAAGTTTCTTGTCTTAAAGAAACAATGAGCTGAATATTTAGCAAAGTTCAGAATGGATCTTGCCCCCTCCAGTATTCCCTTGGGAAGCAAGCTGCTTAACACCAGAGGTGTTTGACTCACCAATTGTGTCGTAATGACATGATGACTCTGTCGGGAGATCCCAACTTACTGAACACAGAAAGAATGATTGATGGTAAGTGCACAAACTCGCTGCACTGTGTTGGGTTACAAAAGTGGGTAATACAGGTCGTGCCTCCTTATCCGCTGACTCGGGAGCCACAGATTTGACCCACAACAGGTCCCAGTTAGAAGGCTGACCAATGCCTCCCAGATGCGACCAGACAACTCTTCTACTAACTGGGCAAGAGGTGTTCCTCAGTGGTGTCATCTACTCTCTCGTAAGCCGGAACGCGGGCGGGACTTGAGTGATTGACAGACGGTCGACTCACTTCCGGGTTCTTCGCGCGCCCCGCGCGGCTTTCCCTCGCCTCGGAGGGAGCGCCTGCTCGCCAGGGGGGATGGGTGGGGGGCGCGCCAGGTGCCTGGGCGAGCAGGCGCCCCCTCCGAGGCGAGGGAAAGCCGCGCGGGGCGCGCGAAGAACCCGGAAGTGAGTCGACCGTCTGTCAATCACTCAAGTCCCGCCCGCGTTCCGGCTTACGAGAGAGTAGATGACACCACTGGTGTTCCTCATATATTTAGCAGGGGGAAAGTAAGTGTTCCTATTCACCCCTGTGCAGTGTCTTTTGTAGTGGCTGTTGCTGGTGGTGTTCTGCATATTTTTAAGATTGTGAGCCCTTTGGGGACAGAGAGCCATTTCACTTTATTATTATATAAAGCCTGTAAACCGCTTTGTGAACTTTGTGTTGAAAAGCAGTATACAAATACTGTTGGTTGATTGGTTGGTTGATTCTGGTCGCACCCGGAAGATTCTGAGATCCAAGGATGTTGCGCACAGCCTCACCAGGCTCAGAAGACTTCTGAGAGTCCCCAGAAGGCCTTAAAAGTAAACTTCCAGTTTTTGGAAAAATCAGGTGTTCTGAGGCCTTCTGAAGGCCATGTGCCACAGCCTTTCTGATCTTCAGAAGGCCTCAGACTACACTTCTACTCAGATCTAAGGCCTTCTGAGGGTCCCAGATCACTGCCCAGGAGCAGGTGCCTGCCCCCACTGCTGATCTCATTATATGTGGTTTTCTGCAGCTGCAGAGGTTCTGGGAATGGAACTCCCGTGAATTCCAAGGTCGTACCTATGCCATAAAACTTACATTCATTCTCTTTAGTAGGTAACAATGCATTTCACAAACATGAGTATCTGTTCTCCAGTGCCATTTATTAAAATAGAAACTGCTCTGAAAAGGAAACATTTAAAACAAAGTGGAAGGAAAAAGTGTTTAGCTGGAGCTGTTCCCAGCCAACACAAGAAATCCTCCATACGGTGGTTGTAATTTATCTGAGTATTTTTGTATTTTTGTTACATTTTTTATGAGTTTATAGAGAATTTGTTATTCTTAAAAAATCATAATAAAAGTACTATTCACTCACTGGATTGCGTATTTTTTAAAATAAGGTGTGTGTGAGAGCCCAATCGTATGCATATCTACTCAGTAGTAAGTCCCATTATAGTTACTGGCTTACTCCTAGGTAAATATGTATAAGATTGTAGCCTTAGTAAATGGACATCCAAGGCATAATGTCTTTAGTCTGTCTTGCATTTTTCTTGCGGCACATGATATGAAAAGCAATAATTCCACTAATGCAGTGTTATTCAAACAGTGGGATGGGACCCACTTGGTGGGCCGCAACCTGATGTCAGGTGGGTTGCGGAAAGCTGGGAGCAGCCATCTTGGCAACTGCTGACCATACTCTTGTTATATTCCTTTTGTGAGTGTTAACAGTGTGAATTTTCAACTGAGGCCTTTTTTTAAATTTTATTTTTAGTTCAGTGCCTTTACATAATGTTTTGCCCTCATCTTGCTTTCTGTCAGGGATGTTTCATGATTGTACAATTGCTGCAGTCCAAGAACGCCTATTTAAATTTCAGGAGTATCATTTTATTATGTTACAATGATGTCACTTCCTGCTTGATGATTGTTGTAACTTCCTGTTACGACATCACTTCCAGTGGGTCCCGACACATGTGCCATTATAAAAAGTGAGTCCTGGTCTAAAAAGTTTGAACATCACTGCACTAATAGGCTGAGAAGGTTGGACGCAGTGATGTCATGCAGGGGGTACGCGGGGGTACGCGAGTACCGGTTTCTAAGATTACAGCTGGCCCCGCCCATTCGCCCGCCCACTCGTCGACTCCGCCCTCTGCAACGTTTGAATTTCCTGCATGTTTGAGTTGCCTGCATGTTCTCAGAGCCAGGCAGGCAGGCAGGCAGCGAGCGGAGCCTTTCCTTTCCTTGCCACTGGAAAATGAGTTGCTCTGGGGTTTTCACATGATGCCAGGCCTCCTTCACATGTTCTGGGGGTGCTGTGGAATACTGTTGCAACGGTTGGGTCAGTTTAAAATCATCTGAGGCCTCAAAAAGGGCTTTTTTCATGTTCCTTCCTGCCACGACATCACTTCTGGCTTATGACGTCACTTCCGGTGGGCGGGTCCCGACACGTGCCAATCAAAAGTGAGTACCTGTTCTTAAATCATTTAGATGACACCACTGGTTGGACGTGAAGGTTTATAGAGGAAGTTGGATTCTAGGAACAGTGAATATAATGCTTCAGTGAATATAACAGTAAAGCACAGCATATAATGCTCATTATGCTGGAAGGTTGTCAATTGCCATCATTTACAAATATTCATGTGTCTATTTATTGTTAAATATAATGTTGCTTATTACATTCATATGCCACCCTTCCTCCAAGGATTTACAGGCTGGTTTACATAGTTCTCACAACACCCCTGTGAGGTTGGATAGACTTAGAAAAACTAATTAGCCTAATATAATTACAACAGTGCTTCTCAAACTACCTGATGTGCCAGGGACCAGCAATCTTTTCCCAACAACCAGTATCATATCTGTGCCATATTGTTACTGTTACTGACTACCTGCCAATGGCTTGCAGACCAGCTCTGGTCCATGGACCACCACTTTGAGTAGCATTCATCCACAGCACCATCCTATTCAAATTTACTCAGAAACAAATCTGATTGTGTTCAGTGGGGCTTACTCTGAGGTTAGTGTGTATGAGATTGTGGCCCTAGTTAGCTTTATGACATCGTAAGAATTTGAACCAGGTCACCCCAGTCCTAGTCCGACATGCTAACCACTACACCACAGAGGCTTGTACCATCATGCTTTTCAGAACATTTATTAAAAAGAACACCACCTGAAGTTTACTATTCATTGGGTATGCCCAACAAAGAACATAAGAGCCTTGTTGAATCAGGCCAAAGGCCCATCAGCTTTCTGTATCGCAAAGTGGCTCACCAGATGCCTCTGCGAACACACATCCTATACCCCAGTGGTGCCCAAACTTCTCCTCTCAAGTTGGGAACTTCTTGAGTCTACATGGGAGGGGTTAAACCACAATGAGATCCCCAGGATTGCGCTGCTGCCAGGGATGGAAGAGGTTATTTAGCTTTACCTAAGACAGTGCCAGCCTCCAGGGAGTGTAGGGAGTCCTGCGGATACCTCCACAGGGCTCTCCAAGCCTTGGAATAATGAAAAATAGCAACTGGGACCCAATTCCAGTTTCATAATTTTAAAAAATGCATGTGGCTTCTGATAACTATTTTTCATTAATCTGAGGGTGGGGAGCCCTGTGGGGGTGTCCATGGGGCCTCCTGCACCCCTCTGGAGGCTGGCAGTGCCTTAGGTAGGGCTAAAAAAACCCGTCCCTGGCAGTAGTGCAATCCTGGGGATCATGTTGTTGACTTCCCCATATCTCCCTGTCCCTTAGGGAGACAAGTGCCTCCCTGGCTGGTGGGTCGCAACCCACCAGTTTGGGAAGCACTGCTAAACCCGCTCCTTTGCATCTGGCATTCAGAGATAGGCTACCACTCGGGTTTTAGTTTGCATAGTTGTCATGGCTTATAACCTGTAATTGACTTTTCCTCCATTGATCTGTCAAGTAAATATTGTATCTTCCTGGTTATATTTTTAATTTTGTATTTATTACACTGGGGAAAAAGGGTATTTTGAAGGACATGATACAATTTTTAAAAAATAAATACAAATTGAAAAGTCTAGCCTACATTATTTTAGGTGCTTCATGCTGTCATCACTGGACTGTGTAGATCTGTCATTGCAAAGCGTTTGCTAGGTATTGATTAGTTTTATAGGTCTTGCTAAACACTAGATCCTGAGATGTTGGCAGATACACATGGACAATGATGTAATAAGTGGGGAGGGGGAGGAGCGAACCACTCCCGGTGCCACCCCCAGGATGTGTGTGTGACACCACTAGTGACCAACGTTGTGAAAATAGTGATTATTAGGAATAATACAATCATGTCATACATCATTTGATGTGCAATTTATTGCAGAATGTAATGAAATAAACCACATAGAAATGTCTGTGTTCTGTCAAATGTTGTAGCCAAATAACCAGAAAACACAATTGACTTACGTAACAAAAAGTTGATTTCCTTAACTCAAAACTGACCAGTGAGACTCAGGGCACAATCCCAAGCTGTGTTGGAACAGGCAGGCAGGCAAGCCTGCAAAGTATCCAGCACAGGTTGGGAGCAGGCTGGAGCCTCCATGGGGCAAGAGCATGTTTGTCCCCTTGCCCTGGGATAAGCGCAAGCCGCCACTATGGGCTACTCAGATCTGCACCCACTATAAAGTGGACACAAGTCTGAGCACACCATGCGGTCTGAATCAGGGCTGCGCAGCCTAGGGATGGATGTTTGGATGCAGCCTGGTGGCCACATCCAAATCCCACCCCTCTCCCCGGGCTGGCACCCTTGTCCACATGGAAGGGTTTCTATCCCTTTGTTCTACATGAAAAGAACAAAAGGCACTTCTGCTTGCACGTGGTGGGAGGAGCTAATTTCTGCTGATTTCCCATTCACATACTGCAGCTTCCAATAATGATATTGTATGTTGTTCCTGTGGGTCCTCCATCCCTCCATAGGAAACTTTTCAAGAGGTTGTATTGGAAAAGGCAAGAGTGAGGGAATGGTATCTACCTCAAGGAGTGAGGGAATGGTATCAGCAATGGCCCCTTGTCCAGATAAACCAGGGATTATGGGGTTAATCCCAGAACTCCTGCAGCAGGGTCACAGCAGCAGGCTGATAAGGGCTCCGGCTCTGAAGGGAGGTTAGCACAGGTGCAGATGGGTGTGGCTGATGAATTAAAGCCTGCCCACTGAGGCTGGAGGGAGGAGCTCAAGAAAAGGACCTGGATAGGTCCTGGAGGAGGGCACCTGGGAAGGTGCTGGATGGGAGTACCAGGTAAGGTAGGTGCTGGACTGATGGAGTGCTAGATGACTGCCTGAAGGACTGAGGAACTGGCTAAGGTAAGGTTGTTTTGGGAGACCATTGGAATTGTTGTATGTCTGCCACGCCCCTGGGGCCACCAAGTGGAGGAGGCAGTTATGTCTTAGGCCAGTGGTCAGGGAACAGGTGTAAATTACCCCAAATGGGGTAAAAATGAAATTCCTGGGGGTAATGGATGGTCGCGCTGCTGAGACACAGCCGGGCATGCATATGAATCTATATGCATGCCCGGCTGTGTCTTGGCAGCGTGACCGTCCATTACCCCCATTCCAGTTCCGTCGCTGGCTGGCTGGCTCTGTTTTGTTTTGTTTGTTTTGCTCCGCCCACTTTCACTGGCCAGCAAAACGCGCCCCAGACTGCTCTGCTTTTCACACCATGGCAGTTTAGAGCATTTGGACACAGCAAGGAGAACGGCAGAGCAGCGGCACATTGGACCTAAGCGGCAGCGGAGCAGAGCAGCAGTGAAGAGGCAAGCCAGGGACAACCGGGCATCGGAGGTGGGGCATCCCCTTTGTAGGAGGCATCCCCTTTGTATTAGCACACATTAAGAATGGCCCTTGCCTTCTCCTCAGCTATGTTTCTGTGAAGTGGGGAGGGGAGAGGGATCAAACCAATTGGGCAACAGATGTATTTGTTTTGCTCCCATTCATCATGCTAATATTTAAAGTGGAGAGGATCTAATTTTTTACATTAAGAGATGTTTGTATGAGGCGAGCTGAATCTCCTTACCTACATGCACACTCCTTGTGATGTAAAAATGAGGTATTCCCTGTTTGACACATGCATGAAACAGATATCTACATAAAAAAATGGCTACTGCTATCATTTTTTGGTTTGATCCAGAGTTGCAAACAAATCTTTTAAATTATGAAATAAGTCTTTGGAGGCTGCCTCTTTATCTTACTTTCTGACCTTAAAAGTGTTTTTCTTTAATCCAGTACAATGGCTCTCAAACTTTTTATCACCGGTGCCCAAAGGAAGTGATGTCATCAAGCAAGAATATTTTAACACCCCATATGACAAAATCAAATCTAACTAAGCAGGTTAGATATTTACAATAAGAATAAGATTAAAAAATATTTAAACAACTTTCCTAACTCTCCCAAACCTTTTACAACTTTGTATTTACATAGCATTAATTAAGCTCATTAATTAATCAAATAAAAAGCAATGGGTTCCAATATGTAATTTTTTTTCTTTTGTTCGGGGGGGGGGGTTTAAAGTTGGCGTATCTAAATATATTTTGGGGTAAAATGTAAAAAAGTTCCCTGACCCCTGTCTTAGGCAAACTGACTGCCTATTGTTTGGGGGTGGGGTTTGTTGGTGTTAGACTTAAGGTAGTTTTGGAGCTATACTAAGCCAGTGATGAGGGCAGTCTGGAGGAGGCTGACCAGCCAGTGATCCCAAGCAAAGCTGCTGGAAGAGAAGAGGCCCAGTGGGTGATTGAACCCCCTCCTTCTTGCCTGAAGCTGCTCTGGAGGGGAAACTATTTAGCCTAGTGTGGACATTGGGGCTCTCGGGGCCGGCAGGGAATTTGGCAGAACAAAGGTGCAGAAGGCTGCAACAGAAATGGAGCATTGGAGAGCCATGTTGTAATTATGAAACAGTGCTTGGACTCTCTAGACCCAAGCCATTGATTTTTGGGTTTGCTACAATTCTACTATCCAATGAGAATGAAATGATGGTTTTTTAATTATATCTGAAGCCTACAAATACAGGAACATTGAGTGCAAATATTCAAAGGAAGTTTTCATTTTGCCTAAGTTATCCTTAATGTTTTTTCCATATTTTTTTTGCAAGCAGGATCCAAATAAGGTTCAGTTTAATCAGTTTGTAAATGCTTGTGATTTTGATGACCCGCCATTACACATTTCCTCCCTAAACCACATATATCTTTCATTCTTGCATTTCTGGTTGTGTGCACACGTGTAAGAAAGGATGGATCAAATGGCTAGTTTGCATCCAGGACAGCAAACTGTACCATGGACAGCAGTTTGCGCAAAAGCAAATCTTTGTTCATGTGAAAATTTAAAAAAGGAGGCTCAAATGGTTGACACAAACTGGAATCTTTGAGCAATAAGGCTTAAGTCAACTGCAATCTCATTCAATGTTAAATGTTATGTAGGGAACCAGTCTGCGTGGACAAGCCCTGAATTATAAAGCCCCAGTGGGAAATAGGATGCTGGAACAGATGGATCTTTTGTCTCTCTAAGGTACTTGCTGTGTTCTTCTCCCAACCATCTGGTATTCAGAGGTACACTGCACCTGGACATGGAAGTTTATTATGGCTGACAGCAGGGGCTTTTATTGGTAGAGCTGGTATGAAGCAAGTAGAAGGATCTTTAGATGGGTGCATCAGGAAAGGGGTTATAGCACCCCACTTTTGGAGGCCCCAGTGTCCCAAAGGCCTTGCAAAACCATCACATGATTTTAAGCATTTAAAATGCACTGAAATTGTTTTGTGCTGATGACTAATTGAGGACCTTTTGGGGAGGGGGATTTTTCATTTCAACTGTATGTTCCATCCCTGGTTCTCTGTGGGATTTGTGTATTTGCATGCATCTCGTGAGTTTTTCCCACCCTACAGTAAGGGGACTTTTTGAATCAGCTGAGTTTCTGTCAAAGCAGCAGCTGGTTTCTTTTCCTGTTTTCTTTTTGATAAACCTATGCAAAGAAGCAATATTCATCTGCCGCATCATTGCCTGTGTGAAACAGCAAGGAACTGCAGCTGGAAGATATATTCTCAGGGAAAAGCCAAAGCAGCTTTCCTTTTGCTGCAGACCTAGTTCTTAAGGCACGGACACTTTGACCTTAGGTTCATCTTCTCAAATATAAAGGATCTGACACAAGTGCTGTGCTTACCTTTAAAGCCATAGATGGCTTGGGATGCAGGCAGTTGACTTAAAGTTTGCTCCCATGCCAGTACATTGGGGTCAACTTGGGGACAGACATGGCACTTCCACCCATTTGCAGTAAGGCAGATAACAATGGAAAAAGTCTTCACAGTGGTGGAACCCATTTGTGTTATTCCCTCTGCTGCAAGACTCACCTGTTACATTTTCAGCATTGGAATACCATTTTTTTTATTCTCACATACTTTTTAAGTGTTGTGTTTTCCTGTTTTTAATATTTTGTAATTTGTGATGTTGTGTGTTCATTTGTATGCAATTATATGCTGGCTGCAATTTATCCATCGGGTAAGGGACACATTTGCCCCCTTCTTGCTGCAGACCTGGGACCAAGAAGGATTACAGCAGCGGATAAATAAATGTGCCTCCCAAGTTCATTTCATCCTTATTTCCCCATCCCCAGGAAAATGGACTCCTTTCAGGTTTTGATAAGGTATCTGCAGGTTTTTCTCCCATCTTGCAGAAAGGTGGAAGTAGATGATTCAAGTCAAGGTATGTGATCCTTAATGCAAGGAGACTAGCCTGACAATCCTATGCTTGTCCAATCAAAAGGACATTGCATACAATAGCACTTACTCCCTGGTAAGCGTATGCAGGAATGTCACATTAATTGCATGCTGTTCCTATGCCAACATATAACTAGAAAGCACATTATATTACTTGATGGAGATTGCCTAACTCTCATCCATCTTTTTGGCAACAAGAAAGGGGAGGGTAAAGGCAGCAGCTGTAGTGGGAGAGACTGAACATACTCCAGACTTGGCAATACTTAGGGGTGGGGTTTTTTTGGTGATATTTTTTCCAAAATTTCTTGATTAAAATAGCGAATTGCGCTGTTATATGTTTTTATCCAAATTTTTATTGAAAATTGTGCAATAAATAAGGGTGAATGACCCTAGAAAGGCAAGCAATCACTGACACACACCTCAGCCCGAAATGACCTGCTGAAGCATCAAGAAACTGCTGCTTAGTACAGTACACATTCCAGTAAAGTCGCTCCAGCATGCACTGTGAACTACGAACACGCATGTTCATAGTTTAAGCAACTTCCTCCTATTTCTGCCCCTCCTGATCCTTTGCTGAAAACTATTTGTCGATTCCTCAAAACTATGTCAAAAATAAAGTGGTGTTCCTTTTGTGAAATTGATCTAAATTTGTGTCAAACTGTCAAAAAATAAGCAAAAGCGGTGTTATTTTGCGATGTGATCTAAATTTTGTTTTATGTAGCATTTTGAGTAGAAATTCTCATTATTTAGCTTTCTGTGTTGATCACTGAGAAAAACCATCCCTAGCAATACTCCAGAGTACCAGTTCTGGAACTCTTTGAAGCATTGCAGATTTTTCACAATGAGCAATGTGGTAACTTTTCCTTTTGCAAATTTTATGGCGCAATCGTGAACACGCTAATTCAAAATAACACCAGTGCAGGACTAGCGCTGTGTGTGTGTGTGTGTGTGTGTGTGTGTGTGTGTGTGTACAGGTTTGCAGTTTAAGGCTGGGTGTGGACGAATACTGGCCTGCAATTCCATTGGTCAACACCAAACCTTAGACTGAAACCCTAATACATACTTACCAGGGGAGTTGATCCCACTGAACCTAATGGGGTTTATTGCTGTTAAGCAGACATGCTTAGAATTGGGTGCCAGTTCAGTAGGCAGCTTCTTGTTTTTGTCCACCTTTTCCCCCGGGGCAATACTGAAGACTGATTTCAAGCACGGGCAAGGAAAGAGCGGGGAGCTTCTGCGGCTGCCACTGAGCATGCCCAGTAGCATTTAGTATGGAAACGATCCCAGCACCTGCAAATGTGGCTGCGCCGACCAGGAGGAGGAACCTTGGCTCGGTGCGGCTGTCGCTGGAGGCGTTCCAGGGCCGGTCGCTGCTCCCTACTGCGGGCAAAAGCGGGAGTTCCCCCGGGCGCGGCAGCTCTCAGGACAAGGTTCGCCGGGTTGCTTCCAGAGAAGGAAGAAGTGGCAGCGTCGAGCACGGGGGCGTTTCAGTGCGCCATGAGGGGAGCCAAGCGCAGGAAGGAGAAGGCGGAAGGCGTTGTAACGCGCCGAACTGCGCCGAACTGAGAGAGGCAGGCGCGCCACCGAGGCTGGACCTCGCGCGACGGGGAGTGCGGCAGGCGGCCCCCTCGGCGGGCGAAGCGCTTCTGGCCACCAGGAGATGGGTCTGCGAGGCTGGCAGTATCTGCTCTGTAGCTGCCTCTTCTGCTCCGGTGAGGGAGGGTCTTTCCTGGTTTATGGCGGGGGAGGCGGCGGCGGCGGTGATGACGCTCCCTGGCGCAGTGCCGTGCCCACCTGTCTTGGCTGCGACCCTTTTGTGTGGAGCCAGGCGGGCCCGCTGGCTGTCCCTGGAGGGGGGACAGCGGAGGGGCGTGGCAGGGGCGGCTCGCGACCGACGCCTTCTCAATGGTATCGATTACTGCTTTCTTGCGGCTGTTGCGTGGCGCTCAGGTTGTGGGCGAACTGAAACAATCGCAGCGCGACGAGGCTGATGTGCCTTCTACGTTCGCGTGGTCGAGCCGCCACTTTTCAGCACGTGGCTAAATACTGTATGAATTTCAGATTAGTTATAAGTCATAACTTAGAGCTCTGGTGGTGTTAAGAGCGTTGGGCTTCCGAACAAAGTTTTATCTTCAGCCACCGTAAATCCATTTCTGGCCCATAAGGTACTTGAGGATAAAATTTGGACTCCTGGATTTTAAAAATAGTGTAGACTTACCACCAATGTGTTCTCCAGAATCTTTAAAGTGCTACTTTTAACTTACAGTTAATGGGTCAAAGTGACATCAATATACTGTGAGGTATTTGTGGTATTTAAATCACATTTTTCCTCTAGTGCAGCAATTTTCAACCAGTGTGCCACGAATGGTCTGCAGGTGTGCCGTGGGAGTTTGGATGAGGGCCATTTCTTTGTAGGGCCATTGGGGGATGTGAGCCCCACAGCAGCAATGTGGTATGCCTTGTTAAGACACACCATCAATGTTTCGACCACTGACAATTTTAGCACCTTGTCAGTGTGCCATGAGATGGAAAAGGTTGGAAATCGTGCCTTGTATTACCTTCATATTATGACTAGGTGGATGAGACTGAGAATAGGGATTAGGTTAAGCCCACCCAGTGAGTTCTGGTTGAGATTCGAACTGCGGACTTCTTGACTCACAACTGGTGCTGAGAAGCATTGTGCTGCACCAGCTGTGTTAACAAGTTGCATTTGATGAAATGCCAACCATACATAATTGGTTACTACATCTGTTCACTTTGTTTACTTAAGAACTACGTGTGCTGAGGTAGGTGGGCATTCTAAAACCTTTCAATCCCATGGTGGTAGTTCCACTGAATTCAGTGGAATGTAGATTGCAACTTTGGTGCCAGATATATGTATTAAGGGAAGTAGAGGTGATTGTTAGATTGAGTGGAAAGAGATCTTAATCAACACTGTGAAATAGCCAATTATTAATATGGACCATATGTATAAAGTGATGTTGTACTATCTTAAACTGATTTACAGCGCAATCCTACTCAGAAGAAATTTAATTGAGTTCAGTGGGGCTTACCCTCAGGTATGTGTGTTTAGGATTGTACCCCAACTCTCAAGTCTCTCTGAGTTCAAGGAGACGGAGCACCCAATCCTATCTAACTTTCTAGACCAATGGTTCCCATTTTTTTTGCACCAGAACCCCCTTTTTAGGTACAAAAAACTGTCGGGACCCTAAAACCTAGGACTGAAAGTGTTGCCATTAAGCAGGAAGTGAAATTGTTTTTAATAAAACACACTTTTTGAAAGTTGAAAGAACTCCATATTCTTTTTAGAATGTTTTGAATGCTTTGTGTCTAAGTGACATCTGAGTTTAGTGCACCAAGAACAACATTGCACAGAATGCATTGTGGCTTCTCTATGCCATTGCTGATCAAGGTAGTCAAGCCAAATTTTAAATAGTCTTCAGGGTATTTACGCTCCTCTTCTCTGTGTGCTGAGACTCACCTAGCATGCACATGGAAGGTGGGACATGCCCTCTTGGAAAGAGACCCGGGAGAAACTTCATCATACGCATATGCTCACACAAACACATAGCTTGGCTAATTTCCCGTGCAGCCACAAGCATTGAGGAAGTGGCAGTTTAGTGGGAAAGCTTCTTCCCTAGCCAAAAACAAAGTTTCCAAGGTGGTGGTGGTCCAGCTTTTTAATATGGCTGCCCCAAGCTCTTCATGACCCCCTGAAAATTGGTTAATGACCCCCTTTATATTATTTGCCTGTAAACCACTTTGTGAACCTTTTGTTGAAAAGCGGTATAAAAATATGATTGATTGAATTGGAGGGTCTGGCCCCCAGATTGGGAACTACTGTTCTAGACCAATGTAGCCACAGTGCAGCCCTGAGGTAAGGGGCTGTAGCCCCCCTGGTATGGCGGCATCAGTACTCAGCAGTTGGATAGGATTGGGCTCTTACAGCCCAATCCTGTCAGCCCTTACAGAGCTTGCATCTTTGGGGATGGGCAGTCCCGGAGTCTCTTCTTTGTTCCCTTGCCCAGCAATAAGTCTCTCCCTCCCAAATGGATCTATTGCAGTGGTCAGGGAACAGGGGTAAATTACCCCAAATGGGGTAAAAATGAAATTTCTGGGGGTAATGGACAGATAGGAGTATGCCCCGCCCCCTTTTCCCTCATCCTTCCTTCATGACCAACATTCTCTCTTCTGACCAGTGGGAAGTTCCTCTCATGTTTGATGGATTTACCTTGCTTCCAGTAAGAGATTAGAAGCGGCAAGGTATTTGGCCCCCAATAGGCAGCGTCCCCCTCCCTTCCCAGGCGGCGAAGAAGGCCGTGGTAATTGATCCTGCTGCTGGTAGAGGGAGAAGGAAGCAACAGCAGAGAAAATGGCGGCCGTGGCTGCAACTGCGGTGGTGCCGGGTGATGGGGGAGCCGGCGAGGCCAAGCCTATTCCAGGCAGCGAGGCCGGCACAGACCCGCTCCCGGCTGGCACTCAGGCAGCCGTGGAGTCAGTGGTGCTCTATGCCAGGGAAGAGCCCGAACCAGCTCCGGGTGGGGAGGCTGAGGAGCTGCTGCAGTCACCACCACCCAAGAGCCCGGCAGGGACACGAGACGTGCAGGCGTGGGGGAGGCTCTGGTGAGCAGCTGAGGTGTGTGTGTGTGTCCGCATGTGCCCGCAGGCGCGCACGTGCATGTGTGCGTGTTGAGAGGACTTCTGTGGACGTGCCTCTTTGCTTGTGAGCAGCTAGGGCTCTCTCCCTGGGTTTGCCTTGTCTTGCTGTCCCAAGGAGTGGGGCGGGCGGGCAAGCGAGCGAGCAGAGGGAGGGCTGGGGTGCCTGCGCCTGCGCAGGGAGGCAGGGACACAAAGAAAGGCAGGAGGCAACGAGGCAAGGCGAACAGCAGAAAACAAAAACAAAATCAGAACTGCTGTTGCTGGTGTGTGTGTGTGTGTGTGTGAGAGAGAGAGAGAGAGAGAGAGAGAGAGAGACAGCCCCAATCTGAATTCATTATAGAGAGAAATCTTGTCCAAGCACCTAAACCTGTTGTCAAAAAGACTTGTAACCCAGAAGGGTTGAATTCTATTCTCTCAAGGTCTTCAGGTGTACCCAAACTCTTTACAACTTCATATTTACATAGCATTAATTAAGCTCATTAATTAATCAAATAAAAAGCAATGGGTTCCAATATGTAATTTTTTTCTTTTGTTCTGGTGGTGGGGGTGGGGGTGGTAACATCGGCGTATCTAAATATATTTTGGGGTAAAAGGTAAAAAAGTTCCCTGACCCCTGATCTATTGAGACCTGTGCCAACAATTTTGCTGGCACAAGTCTGAATGGACCCAGGAAGATGCATTGAGGCCAAGAAGGATAGGATAGGATATTGGTGGCAGCACTTGTGCTGATATGACCCCCTTCACAGTCCCAGAGCACAATCCTATGCTTCTCTACTAAGTAAGTTCCATTGTCTTCAATAGGGTTTATTCTCAGGAAAGTGTGCATAGGATTGCAGCCTCTGCCTCATTTCTTCCCCTCCTACCTGCCTCCCAACCAACCCAAAGTTAGACACAGCTCTGACTTATCAGCACCGGGGGTGGGGGTGTTGCAAGCCTGCTGGCATATGGCCATCGCTGTTTGCAGTATAAAATGGCATTTTGCCATTTGCAACAGCCTTAAATGATCTTGAGTTGCTGGAATGCTAGTTCTGGCAGCGCAAGGCCCCAATAGGAATAAGGCATCAGGCTGCAATCCTAGATGCACTTACATGAGAGTAAGGCACATTGAATACATGGGGCTTATTTCTGAATAAACTTGTATATGAAGCTTAGAAATATTACTAAAGAATCAATAAGATTTAGCAATAGAATTAATTGAGCAAAGAAAAATGACACCCCAAAAATGCCACCAAGATTACATGCAGAAGACAACAAACAGCATTATGCAAAGAAAGAGAAAAGATAGGTGGAATAATTAGAAATTTTGCTTTAGGCTGCAAACCTATACAGATTTTCATGGGAGTAAGCCCTGTTGAACCCAATGCAGCTTACTTCTGAGTAGACATTTTTTGTTTTAAATAACTATTAGGGAGTCATGTGAAAATAGAAGAATCATCCAAAATATGAAAGAACACCAGATTGGGAGAGAAAAATACCATTGAATGTGGAAAGCTGACTTTTTAAAGCTGACCCTGTTGCAACTGGGTTTTGGTGGGTGAGTGGGTGCTGTTATGGGTGGGAGGTGATATGGTCGCTTTGCTAGTTTTGTGGTTCCATTGCTTTGCTTCTCTCTCTTTCTGTTTCAATGCATCTTTAACTGTTCTAAATTGACTTTATTCTTGGATAGCCTCAAGGCAGAACAGATATCAGGATCTATCCTAATAAGGCAGGATACAGAGGGGAAAAACCCCACTCCAAATAAAAATGTTGTCAGCAGAATATTGTCAATTAAATACTACTTCTATGCTAAAATTCTGTGAAACACCTTTCTTCCTTCTGATTTTCCAGTATTAAAGTCAATCAATCAATCAATCAACAGGTACTTATATACCGCTTTTCAACATGAAATTCACAAAGCGGTTTACAGGCAAATAGTAATAATAAAGTTAAATGGCTCCCTGTCCCAAAGGGCTCACAATCTAAAAAAAAAGACAGACCACCAGCAACAGCCACTAGAAAGACTGTGCAGGGGTGAAGAGGGACAATTACTCTTCCCCTGCTAAATATGAGGAACACCACCTCTTGCCCAGTTAGCAGGGGTCAAGTAATTGCAACATGCACAGTTCTTTATTCAATAGCATCAGGTGTTTTGAAACACCTGTTTATCACAGAGGGGAGTGCTGTGCAAAAACCTGGGACTTTTCACATACTCAGGTTTAGGTGTTACAATATATGTGGTTTATTCTCCTACAATTGTTATTCTGCTGTGATTGTCGTCCTTTAATGAAAGACGTTTCAACCACACACCCTAAGAGAGAATTGTGAACTCCTCCCAGCATACAGAGCAGTTTTGCTTCTGATTGATTTAAAATGTATTAGTTGATAATGAAAGAGAATGGAGGACCTGTCCCAGTAATCACTTCTCTCCATGTGTCTTATTTTGTTTCAGTTTTTTAGTGAGTTGTGTTGGAACACTAAACTGAAAGTTGGAGGGCAGGGAAGGAAGGTACCAGAAGAAAATGGTAGCAACTAATGTCAAGGATTCTGCAAAAACTGTGATTCTTTGAGGTTCTGGAACTCATATTAATACTGCTTGTCCCTGTTCAACTGTTTGGACTAGTCAACAAGGATTATACTGGGACAATTGCTTGGGGAAGAAGATTTGAATTAATAGAGTAATTGCACCTGCAATTCAAAGCACCTTCCAGGTAGCATAGCTCTCAAGATGCAGCTAGAGCAGCATTTCTCAATGCTTGTCCTCGCTGTACCACTTTGCTGCAGAAAGTATTGGAAGTACCATCGGACGTAATTGGTAATGACATCATTGCCAGATTGGGAAGCCAGATGCAATGTGCAATAAATTGGGTTATTTCTCAGCCATTTTCCAATAGTGAATCAGAAGCAAAAAGGCCTATTTACAACCTTGACAGAAGCAAAAAAACCAACAACCACACAACCTTTCCCCTTTCCAGCATCCCATCTTCCCATATTTTCCAATATGACTGCTCTAGGTATCTGTTATCCTGCCCACTAGTGGGTCCTGACCCACAGCTTGGAAACCACTGGTTTATACCATACTGTATTTCCAAATAATCTATAGTTGTGCTCCTGGTTTAATATAGCTCAATACTGAGCTGCCTGGCCACCATGGGTGCAGCAGTAGCCAGGCAGCCACAAGGGACACCATGGGAGAAGGGGTGGTTCCCCTTTCCCTGGGTATGCCCAGCCAATGGGTCTCCTTGTGTCGCAAGGGCCTCAATGTTGGGGCCATGCAGTTGCATCTCCGCTTCTCTCTCTGCCCAGGAATCCCTTCCTGCCCTGCCTGGAAAGCACACAATACTCACCAGCTACCAGCATCCCATTGCTGCCTCCAGGTGGTTCACCCCAATGCTGGGCCAGCGCAGATGGTAAAGCTTTACTGCCCATACTGCACATGCCTTACGGCATGTTTGTGACACCAGCGCCCACGGTATGCTGGTACCACGGTCGCTGGAGGGCTCAGGATTGAGCCCTTACTTCTCAGAACTTGGAAAAAAATGTTATGCAGTTAAGTTGTATCCTAACTGCTCCTGGAAACAAAAGGCAAGGGAGAAGTAATTTTTGCTAACCCACCACTGTCAACAGCTCTGCATCATGAATTGTATCCTGCACTGTTGGAAGAAGGGAGCAGGGAAGTGTGATCTTGCTTCCATATACACTAAGGGTGCAATCCTAGCCAACTTTCCAGCACCAGGGTAAGGGCAATGCAGCTCTGAGGTAAGTGAACAAACATTCCTTTACCTTGAGGAGGCCTCTGTGACTGTCCCCCAATTGCAGGGTGCAGCATATGCCCCATTGACTCAGTTATGTCAGTGCTGAAAAGTTGGTTAGGATTGTGCCCTAAATTTAGGATTCAATTCAGTGTAATTGATTATAATCCAAGGCACATTCATGCGCTCTTAAGCCCTGATAAATGGGATGTAAGTGTAACTAACCACTAGATTGTGACTATGGAGTACAGTTAGAGTTTTCACATTCCTTTTTCTTGAAATAAACAATTCCTGGACTATGTTTACTTTAGATTATACTGTAACCCTGAACATACACTAAAGAGTAAGTTCCACTCAAGAGGCGTTACAGTGTAATGGCTAAGAGACCTAGCTGCAAATCAGGACTTCCCTGGTTCACATCTGATCTCTGCCTTCTCAAGATGTCCTTTGACAAGCCTCTCCCTTGTCCTAAATAGTTACATATTATTTAACTCAGGATGCAGTCCCAACCTGGAGTTAGGCCAGCAAAGTTTGGCCAGCACAAGGGCCACTGTAAAGTACGTTGGACCACTCTTGGAATCAGTCTGGCCAGCACACAGACATGTGCCGTCTTCCCTCAGAGGGGCTTGGATCCAGTCTGCACATTATGGAGAGCAAGATGGTAAACTGATGTGGTACAATTTTGGACTGTTCCATTACAGACTGCAGGTAGAAAATCATATTTTTTCTCATGCAACCCCAAGCAAATCAGGGAGTGGTGCACATTTTCCCTTTCTTCCAATGTGTCCATTTATTATTGGCTTTTTTACACGGGGAATCATTTAAATAATGAACCACACCTGCCATCTGGCATGGAACTGTCCAGGATTCTACCAGCTCAGTTTACCACCTTGCTCTGTGTAATGTGTAGATTGGGGTCTGTCTGCTGAGTCCCAATTAGGATTGTGCTGTTAGTGATTCTAATGAACCTACTCTGCGGAGGAGAGTGACGCTATCTTTCAGGATTTGAAGTATTAGATTTTTTTTTCCTTTTTGCTAAAATGTAAATCAAATGTAAAATCCCTGCTGTAGAACATTTCCTAGCACTATGAATGTATAGGGATATTTTCAAATTTCAGTTAGAGGTAGTTGTGTAAAAATAAATACAGAGAACAAAGGAACCTGAAAGTGAAACTGACAATAATTAAAAAAAACTGGTGGACATACTTAAATGCTTGGATGAATCATTCATGATTCATAGCACTGTTAATATTCAGGGTATTTTACAAGATTGGGTAAAGCTGGATCTCACTGTAAGCTTACGCTCTGAAAATGATAAAAGGAAATGGAATTCTTTCACAATATTTTACCGGTATCTGCCCAACCCTTTTTTGAAAATGTTCAAGGAATGAAAGAGCAAAGCTTTTTCTTTCCATTATTAGGCCACTCTCACACAGAAAAAGTAAGCAGAATCCACATTCCAGTAACTCAGATTGATCCATCCATCCCAGGCCAGTGATTGCCTGTCAGGTTGAGGGCTCCAGTGTTCCCTTGTAAGGTTTTTCTGTTCCTCAATTAATCCCTTGCATTAGATTATGGGCAGCCCAATCCTGAACTGCCTGCTCCCATAGGAGCAGCAGTATGAAAATGACATTTGTCCCCTTCCCCCAAGGAAAGCCCCATGGCCCACAGTGGGGCTCCTTGGCTCACCATCAGCTACTTCACTGGTGGTGAATGGAGCAGCCCCGTGTTGGTCTGCCCAGCCAAGACAAGGGGATAAGATCCAGTGGTGGGAGTCACCGCCGGGTCCCACCCCCCTCACTAGCCCACTCCTCCCTTTCCTAAGCCCATTGCCTTCTCCCAACCCCAAATGGACTTACTGGAGGCCAGTGCCACTAGAGCACCATCTGTCTGTCCGCTTGTGTTGGGACCAGGCTCTCATGGAGCACCGCCCCAGTGCGAGTGGTAAAATGTTGCAGACGTGCTTTATGGCACGTTTATGACATTTTTAGCCAGCGGTGCACACCTAACACTGGCGATACTGGGTTCAGGAGCTAACTTGTGCAGGAGCAGGCAGGCCAGCAGATTAGAACTGCACTGGAGCTCAGCAAGGGGATTGTTTCCCCTTACCCCAGGTTAAGCCCCAGCTGGGCCAATGGGGCTCATTTAGCAGTGGCTGTTTAGCAGGCACATGTCCGAGTGCCCCACTGCAGCCCAAATTGGGGTCATGCGGTCTGGGGATGGGGGGTCGGATCTGGCTTAATGGCTGGGCCTGGTTCCACCCCCCTCGCCAGGCTGCCCTCCCTTCACTCCTCCCATCTTCCCAGCCCCGAAAAGGTACCACGCTGACCGAACTCGGCTGGTGCGGGGCCGACCTACCCCACAGGCACCACAGCATTGCTGGGCTGATGTTCCTGTCTGTGCCAGCCCACCATGTTTCGTGCTGTCACAAATGTGCCTTATGGCATCTTGCAACAGCCCTGGACTGACTCAGACAACCTGCGTCGGCCCAATGGGGGTTGGGATGGCGCTGTCAGGAATTACATTCAACTCTGTGATTTTAATTTCAGTCACTCTACCAATTCTTTACTGATTTTTTGTTTTCAGAAACGGGAAGGTACATTATGTCATAAATAAACTTATCACATTTCTCTCTGCCTAGCTCAGTGCTTAAGGGCACATTCTGGCATAAATTATCTATCTAATGATACATATTATGATGGTATTATTCCTATAAACCATAATTTTAATAGTTTTGGTCACTAGTCATGTCAAACACACCCTGCAGTTGCAACCTGCTGCGCCCTGCCCCCTGGCTAGCTATTCCACTGGTTGGGGGGATATCAAAAGGAACAGAAGGCAGTAGGGAAATCTAGAGGCTTTAGGACTTGGTCCCACTGCAGTTCCAGTGTTGATCATGCTGCACTGTGTCATTTTAAAGAGGAAAAAAAATTAGTTGAAAGCCGGTGGAAGTCTTCTTTTTTCCCTTCAAAAAGGTTTGAATGTGGATTGTAATCTGTAGCAGAGCTGCAGCAGGAGCAAAATCCTGACGTCTCTTCACCTATCCCACTGTGATTCCACTCTCTTTTCACTGCTCCCCAAGCACTTAAAAAGAGCAAACACATCAGATAATGTTACACCATTTCAGTAATGTGGACCTTGACCCTACCTGTAAACAAACTGAATGCCAAATACGCAAGTTAAATCAAAGGTGATAAATGTTTCATATAATTATTTAGGTTGTGAGAACTTGGCAAGAATATTGAAAGAATGAACCACATTTAGGGCGCAATCCTAACTTGGAGTTAGGCCAGCACAGTTAGGCCAGTAAAGTTTGGCCGGCACAAGGGACACTGTAAAGCTCATTTGGACCACTCTTGGAGTCAGGGAGGCCAGCACACAGACATGCACCATCCCCCCTGATTCTGAGAGCGCTCTAAAGTGGCTTTGTGCCAGTCAAACTTTGCTGGCCTAACTGCCGGCCTAACTCCAGGTTAGGATTATGCTCTTAAAAGGCTATGTGTTTAGTATATTTAAATTTATGTTTTCTTTAGTTGGTGAAAGAACGTCAAAGTTCACATATTAATTTGTATGTGATGTTTTTATTTGCAGTACATGGAATTACACTTGAGCCACAAAACGTAAGAATTCATTCAGTTAATTTGAACAGCACTCTCCTGTGGGATCCACCTTCTTTTCATGAAGAAAATGTGACATATACAGTTCAGTATAAAACGTAAGTGTGAAGAATGGCTTAAACCTTTTGAAGATCCTTTGAAATTTAATATTACACTTGTATTTTGGCTTCCACAGTTAAATCAACCTCTATATTGTGGTTCATTTTTACAGTTGGAAAAAGTGTACTACTTCTTCCATTTGTAATTTAGCAATTCATATGCACAGATCTTTGCTTGAATAAAACATTGTCATATGAAGTGACATTCTGCAGGTGTTCACAATAGATCTTCCTACCTCTTAAAAATTCCTTGGATGCCTTGGTTTGACACATTTTCTTCTTCCCCCAAATACGAATTTTAGGATAATACAGTGGTTCTCAAAAGTTTAAGCACTGGGATCCACTTTTTACAATGACAATCTATCCAGGACACACCAGAAGTGATCTCATGACCAGAAGTGCCATCATTGTGACACCAGAGTCTGCCGCTTTCCTGAGAATGCAGTAATACATTGGGTTATAACTCCCAAGTAACTCCTCCCACTAAAGGCGCAATCCTAGCCAATTTTCCAGCACTGACATAGCTGTGCCAATGGGACATGTCCTGCATTATGCAGTCATGGAGCTTTCTCAAGGTAAGGGAATGTTTGTTCCTTTATCTCGGAGCTGCATTGCCCTTACCCCAATACTGGAAAGTTGGCTAGGATTGCGCCCTAAATACTTCCATGTACCTTCCAGGAAGTCAAGCCTGATTGCTCCCTGGAAGGACAAATCCTGAAGCTGAAGCTCAAATGCTTTGGCCACCTCATGAGAAGAGAGGACTCTTTAGAAAAGACCCTCATGCTAGGAAAGATTGAAGGCAAAAGGAGAAGGGGGCGGCAGAGGATGAGATGGTTAGACAGTGTCACTGAAGCGATGAACATGAAATTGGGTGAACTCCAGAAACTAGTGGAGGACAGGGAGGCCTGGCATGCTGTGGTCCATAGGGTCGCAAAGAGTCGGACAAGACTTAGCGACTGAATAACAACAACAACCTTCCCGTGAATGCTTTTGGATATTTCAGATAGTGTATGGAATAGACAGTAATAAGTCTAAAAACAATGTATAAACTTCATGGTTTAGGACTTGAAATGGGAAACAGCTCTTCATTTTTATTAATTTTGTTTACTTTTCACAGGGGGTCCAATTCATCCGAAAATTTGTGTATAAAAACTAACTTTACAGAGTGCAACATTTCAGAAATTCCTATATACAGTGCTTGCGTTTTAAGAGTTAGAACTGAATCTGAGAAGGGACAGTCAGTGTGGGTAGACCTCAGCTTTGACCCTTTGAGAGACAGTAAGTACTCAAACTTTGAGATTTTTCGGAAAATATGGCACTTAATTTCTAAACATTCAGACCTGGAAGTTAACCATCATTGAACTCAGTGGAATATAGGCATGATGTCTGAATTGCCAAACCAAGGATTGTAGTTGATTGGCAAATCAGAAACTATTGTTTGAAGTGAGTTTTGCAAACTATGATACTGTATTGCTTTGTTGCAGTGGTTGTGGGTATGATTTGTTAATTCAGGCATCACTCTGTCTCCAAAGCAAAACCGCCGAACAGATGGAGAGCAGACAGGCAGCTCTAGATCTTTGCTTGTATATTTGGAAGTTTAGACCATTGTCTAGCTTTTAAACCAGTGATTCTCAAACTGTGGTTCAGGATCCATTTGGGAGATTCCGAATTATGGTGGGTCTCCAGAATCTCTAATGAATTGCCTGAAGCCCTGAGGCTATTCAAAAATGGGATAGCTGCTAACTGCCCTGCAGATAGCTGAGCTCCTGCAGTTTGTAAGCTTATTTAAGTATACGGAGATAAATGTCGGGAAGCCCAACCCTAACCTGCATGGGAGAACAGAAAGTATTGGGCCTGAAAACATTTGATCAACATTTAACAAAATTAACCTAGCTATGATTGTCTTTCAATCATAGCTTATTTGTGTCATCTAGATTTTTTTTGTTTCATCTAGATATTTTGTAAAAAAAAAAGTCATCCAAAACTGCAAACTAATTTTCAAAGTTATGTTAGGCTGCCATCCTGTACGCACTTACCTGGGCGTAAGCCTCACTGAACACAGTAGGATGTATTTCTAACTAGACATGCATAGGATTGCACTGCTATAGCCCAGTCCTGTCCTCTGGTGCAGGCTGTGGCAACTGTGCCATAAAGGAGGGTGCAGCAGCCTAGGGAATTATGGCGTTGGCAGACAGGCCTGCATCATCCTGCCTGTGCCAATGCAAGTCCTGCAGTAGACAGCAAAAGGGTGAGGGATGGCAGAATGGTGGTAGGGAGGGGTGTAATGGGGTGGGGGGGGGGCGGGGCAGATCAGGCCCAGTAGAGAGTGTGATCTGCAGCAGCAGCATCTTATCCCGTTTCCCAGGCCTGAAATCCCAAAATGAGACAATTTAGATATGTGCTTGTGATTTTGCTGGCACAGGCCCAAGTAGCCCCATAGCAGCTGCCGGGGCTTACCCTGGGGTAAGGGTCAAAAGTCCCCTTACCCCAGGGAGACCTCCAGCAGCCTCGTTGTCCATGCTGGATACAGCGGAGGCCATTCCGGTGCCGTTGCATCAAAATGCAAGAATTTCATTAGGGCTGGGCCCTTAGTGGGTTAGCATTTCCCACTGCTTATTTAAATAACCATTGGAAATAGTGTTTCAGCTTGTTTTATTTATGCATTTAAGTAGTAAACATATCTCATACTGCAATTTAGGATGAATGTATTTGTGAAGTTCATTAGGGAAGAATATTGATGTTAGCTACAATACAACTAGACCAGTGTTTCCCAAACCTTTTAGCATTGGTACCCACCCAAAAAAAGTTTCACTTTACCAGCCACTCAAGCCTCTGTGGCTGTAATGATGATTGGGCAGCAATGTTCCCCACAAGTATCCGGTTGTTTAACCCTTAATGCACATAGCCTAATTTGCCTTGTCAGTTTTGTGACCCACCAAAAATAACCCACTGGTGGGCCGCAAACCCACAGTTTGGGAACCACTGAACTAGACTTTTAAAAGCAACCTATTGAGTGCATCTGTGCTGATGAAATTCATTTATTATCATTACCAATTTTTTTTTTCTAATACTACTGTAGAGTTACTAACTGCACTTCGGGATATTATGATTGCTATATTGTTGGTGCAGTCACAAGTTCATAAATTATGACAGTGATGGGGCCTTTATAAAAAGTGGAAATGCATTTTTCAAAAACCCAGTTTTTAGAAAATGCGCACAAAAGGTTATACTACTTCATTTCTGAATCAATCAATCACTAGTATTCATATACTGCTTTTCAACATAAAGTTCACAAAGCGGTTTACAGGCAAATAACATTAAAGTTAAATGGCTCCCTGTCCCAAAAGGGCTCACAATCTAAAGGAATGGAGAACACCACCAGCAACAGCTACGAGAAAGACACTGTGCTGGAGTGAAAAGGGACAATTGCTCTCCTCCTACTAAATATAAGAGGACACCACTTGAAAAAGTGCCTCTTGCCCAGTTAGCAGGGGTCAGTTGTTGCTGTGTTTTTTGTAGTCACCAAACAGTGGCTTGAAGGAGGTGGGGCTTTATTTAAGGAAGTGCAGCCCTCCGCTAATGTAATGAGAAGTCACACCCGATGGTAAGACTAGTTTACTCCATCCACAAAACTTCTAAAAAATAGCCCATGATTATCTCAGAGCTTCACCAGTGTACAGGGCTTCCATCCATTCCCTGCCATGGAAATGAGGTTCAATAGCCATAGCAGAAAAGCTGCTTGTTCCAAGAGAAATACCTTCCTGGAATGAAGAGGCCTCTGGAATTCCCAATAATTCTGCTTATTTAAAAGAACAGTATTTTGAGGGGTTGCATCTAAGTTATCCTGCTCACATAAAGGGACTTGTGTACAAAGAACTGATAGCATAAGCTTCTTAGCATAAGTTGAGGAATCTAAATAGAATCCTGACTTAATAATAATATGCTGCCCAAAAGCACTTTTCAGCAGAATCAGCAACGGCTTTCCTAGTGCCAGCACAGCAATGGCACATACAAAGGGTTTGACTGTTGCTCTCTTTCATGAAAAGGAAGCGTTATATGTGTGTGTGTGTTTAAATGGGTCTGGGGCAGAGTGAAAATGCAAGCTACCATTTCTTGTCCTCTTTCTCATTTAGCAATCATTGGACTACCTTCTGTAGGTGTTGAAACTACAAATGGCGGTTTGTACATACATGTCAAAGATCCCGTTGTGACACGTAACAGTTCCATTTGGCCCATTATGTATTTTTATGGTCCTTTGATTTACAACATGCTGATCTGGAAGAAAGGCTATGAGGGACAGGTAATGCTTACTGACATTTTGGATTTTTTAGTGTCCTGGTGTTGTTTGAATATACTTTTGTACATAAACAAGAACAAATAGTTCCACTGAATTCTCTGCCTGAATAATGCTAAGGTTTCTCCTCCAGCCATGAGATTTGGAGCGCAATCCCATACTATGCCGGCCTAGTAAGGCCTATATAACAGGGCTGTATCCTAAAGCTCATTAGGAGGCAGCAGTAGCAACAACCAGGACAAAGGGAGTTTTCCCCTTGCACCCACGTAAGCCTCAGTCGCCCCTATGGGCCTGCTCGGATCTGTGTCTGCTGTTTTGCAGGCGCAGATGAACGTGGACAGGAGCAGCCTGAATCAGGGCCGCCCTGGCCGGGGACGGGTGTTAGGATATGGCAGTACAGCTGTCCTGCGTCACAACCGCTGTCTCCTCCCACTGCAACACCCAGTTACGCCCCTGGAATGCCTCTGGAAAGCCCTCGTGAAGGCCCCGACCGAGTGATGCCAACGCTTGACTGGAGCATGGCTGACACTGCCAACAGTCTCAGCGGCGCCCAAGCACCTGCACTGCTGCTCGCGCCAGTCCAGTGCCGACGCGGATGCGCTTGATGGCACGTTTGCAACAGCGTTGGTTTGGCGCAAGAGCTTAGTGCTGGCGCAAAGGGGGTATAGGATTGCACTGCCCATTTCTAACATATTTTCAGCAGTCTAGCCAAGTTCCAGGGACAACCCAAGATCTCCTGGCACCTGAGGTAACATGCCAAATGCGGTCCCCTTTGTTAGGCTCTGGTTCTCTGACATTCTCGCCCACTCCTTTCCTCTCCTCCATACTTCCATTTTATCCCACTCTTCCAATTCAGAGCGTGGAAAAACTAGAAGTACTGGAGGCAAGCAGGTGGATAGAAGTAGATGCCTCCTGCCAGTCTGCTGCCTGAGGCAACAGTTTCAATTGGCCTCAAGGATGGGCCAACCTTGCCTGGTTCATAAAATTCTGTTTTCAGTATTACAGTGTACCACTAATAAGGATTTGAGGAATCTTGTGATGAGTTTATAGTCCTTGCTCATGAATGAAGTTCATTGGGTACTTTGGGTCAGTCCCTCTCTCTGTTTTATCTTTTTCACAATGCTATTGTGAAGGTAAAATGGGATAATTCCCATGCCTGCCACAATGCACTCCTTGGAGAATGGATGAGCTAGCACGTTATATAGATATTTCCTAGAAATAACCCTCCTTTCATGTTCTGTCGATTCATCCAATCAACACATGGGAGACATGTACCCTGGCTTTACCTCCTACCTACTTCAATCCATCTCTTAGGTCTAGGATTTTGATTTTGATGAGAGGTAATAAGGATGGGAAGGGAGCACTAAGCTTGAACCTTGGAGAGTGGGAAGAACCAAGACTGGGGCATCATCGGGTGAGGCAGGCAGCATTTAGCACTGCCTCAGTGATCAAGAGATCTTGGGCTGGCCCTTTCAGAATCTTACAGAGAGTAACAAAGGGGCAGAGGACATTAACTGGTCACATAATTTTTTAAAAGTGAATGGTGATCAAGGACAGGTTTTTGCAGAACTACGAAGGAGGAATTTAAAACACTTGAGAACTTTATAGCTATGGACCTAAGGTGGAATGTGACAAACAGCCCAATCCTAACTAAATCCCCCCTTCCATTTAGCTGCACCAATAGAGTGTGCACTGCATCCTGCTGGGGAGACAGTTCTGGAGGCCTCCCCAAGGTAAGGGAACATTTGTTCCCTTTCCTCAGTGCAAGTTTCCACTGGCTCAGTGGATCTCCTTGGATCTGCACAGCCATTTTGCTGAAACAAGTCCGAGGGAAGGGAAATAGGGATAGGATTGTGGAGCACCCAGGTGCCTCCAAGAGCTACCTCTCCCTCTCCTGTTCTGCCTCCCACCCTCCTCTCTCCCTGCCCAGACAATCCCCCACTCCTCCATTTCCCTACCCCATTCCCCCCACCACCTACCCACTGCTTCAACATACATGTGCTCCTTCCAATAGCTAACAGTGGCCTTCCAACACTGCTGCTGTTTGCAGCTGTTCTAGAATAGCACTGACAGCATACTGTGCAAGCCATTTACAATACCGGAACCACTGTTCTCCTATTGTAAACCCCAGTTAGGATTGGGCTGAAAATTAATGAAGTTGGGAAGGGAAGAAAAGAGAAAGCATTCCTCCTTGAATTAAATGAGAATTATCTTGCCTCCCAGAGCAGTTGTGAACATGCATGAAGTTAAAACTACAAAAAATATTTGACATTCAAAATCACACTGCCCATTTTTTTGCCTCTCGTTGCACCAGAATTACACTGATGTCACTGACCTAGAGCTACAGTGTTGTTATATCTTTCAGTTCCATTCATAAGTGGACCTGTTAAGCTGTCCTAGCAATGCTAGCTGGATCAAGCTTTTAAGACTCTAATTTGTCCATTCACTGCTGTGGCTTTGTATTCTTTCTTACTAGGTTAGAAATGTGACTATAAGCCAAAATTCAATAATACTGTCTGACCTGGATCCCGTGACAACATATTGCTTTAAGATCCAAGCATTCATTTATAAAGGGAATAAGAGAGGAGAGTGGACTGATGTTTCCTGTAAAAGCACAGATGACGTTGGTAAAGTTTCATGCATTGGAAACCTTTTTTGTAATGGATAACATTCTGTATGCTTTTTAACCAAATCAGTAAGGAGTGAGAAAGTCAGTGCTTATAAAGCTAGATTTATTAAAATTCTTATAAAACTTGCTGGCTAATTCTATGAATGGTTACTCAATAAATAAATCCTTGTGAGTTCAAAGGTACTTTCTCCAAAGTAAAGTAGCACAGGATTCTAGCCATGGTTTCAATACTTTAGTAATGTGTTCCTGTTGTAGTTTTTCCCTGATTTGGATGTACTTATTTATTATACCTCCAAGTCAAAAGAGGGCAACTAAGAGCCCAGTTCTATCCAGGTTCCCTGTGCCGATGCAGTCGCAATTCAGACCTAAGGTAATGGCTCATGTGGTACCTTGAGGAGGCCTCCATGACTGCTAACCCAGTGCAGGATGCAGCACACATCCTGTTGACATGGCTGCAACGGTGCTGGAAAGTTAGATAGGATTAGTTCCTGAGACCTGATTTATATATGGCATTGACCACAGAAGCTCCACTTACCTGTTTTCCATGTATACCTCATCATTTAAGTGTATGCAACATGGGCATTGGGCCATTTGTGTGTGACATCAGAAGTACAATTCAGGAGCCAGCATGCTATTGTTAACACGCCTGTGAGCTTGCACACATGGTAAACTATATTTAAACGCAACCAAACACATGAAAAACTTGCACAGTTAAGTGCTGTCTCCATGGTGGGATATCGTAGAACTGGCAAAGGTGCAGAAGAGAGCAACCAAAATAATTAGTGGGCTGGGGCACCTCTCACGAGGAAAGGTTATAACTTTTGGGGCTCTTCAGTCTAGAAAGCAGGTGAGGACATGAATAAGACATAAAATTACGCATGAGGTGGATAGAAGAAAGTTGTTTTCCCTCTCACACAACACCAGAAGCAGTGGACATCCACTAAAATTGACCAGCAGGTGAGCAGGGGGGAAAAAGGAAATATTTCTTTACCCTGCATGTAATTGACCCATGCCATAGGCTGTTGTGATGGTACCTAGTCAAGGTGCCTGTAAAAGTGGATAAGACAAATTTATGTAGAAAAAGTCCATCACAGGTTACAAATCATGATGACTATGTAACATCTGGATGTTAGGGGTAGCCTATCTCTGAATGACAGATGCAAGGGAGTAGCAACAGGATACAGGTATCTTACATGCTCCCTGAGGCATCTGGTGGCCACTGTGAGATACAGAAAGCTGGACTAGATGGGCCCTTGGCCTGATACTGCACAAGGTCTCTTATATTTTTATATTATGTTCATGATCTCAGTGAAATGACACCTAACAGACCCTGACTTGAAATGCATTAGATTGTTGCATGTAACAAGAACAGTCTAATATAGAACAGAGAATCCCCACTAACATTTACTAAGAAAACTGGTCTAAAATGAGATTGAAAATCTACCTAGACTTTGGGTGTCGCAGTTGAATGATAAGTGTACAGTGGGCCAAATCTTCTTTCTCTTCTGTGTTGCTAACATTAAATGTAGAATTTATTCCACAGTGAATAAACTTGGGGATTTTCTTCTTTTTTCCTCATGCAGGTGAAGATCCAGTGCGGCTGATTATTATCATACTGTCAGTTTCAATTTTGTTTCCTTTCTGCTGTCTTATGGTTTTACGTGTTTATCGGCGTGTGAAACACACCTACTTTCCTTCTTATTCTTTGCCACAGCATTTCAAAGAGGTTTGTTCTTTTGTACTTTGTAGATAACGGCCTTTTGGCAGTCAGATCTAGCCCACACAATAGACTCTGCTGCAGTTTACTGTAGACCAGTTGTTCCCAAACATTTTAGCATCTGGACCCATCTAAAAAAAGGTTCACTTTATAAACTGCTCAAGCCTCTGTGGCTACAATGGTGATTGGGCAGCAGTGCTCCCTGCAAGTAGCAGGTTATTTAACCCTTGATGCACATACCCTCATCAGTGGGTGCCCAGTCAGTGTTGTGACCTACCAAAAATTGGGTTGTGAACCACAGGTGGGCCATGGACCCACAGTTTGGGAACTGCTTCCGTACATATAGAAGCCTTTCAATCCCTAATAGAGCCAGAGTGCTTCCCCTCATATGAAGCCGCCGCCGCCGCCCCCCAATTAACTAAGGGCTTAATACTTTCCAGCACCGAGCTAGCTACAGTGAAGCCCCAAGGTAAGGGAATAAACGTTGCCTTACTTTGACCAACCTCTGTGTCTACTGCCCCAGAAAAATAAATTCAATAAGCAAAAAACTAACATTAAACAATACATAGTACCAGAAAATACAACCCCCTCTAAATTAAGAGGAATGAGAACAGATGGACATAAGCTGCTGGGGCTTAAGTGGAAAAAAAACCTTTTTCAGCCACTGTTTTGACAGTGGAGCCAGTCATCCATCTAGGGGCAAGCAGTTCTGTAACCGTAGTGCCACTGCAGACAAGGCCCTCTCATGTGTCACTGCCAGGTGCATAGAGGAATACACAAGAAGGATTCTCTAAGAGCCCAATTCTGTCCAACTTTCCAGTGCTGATGCAGCCATGCCAATCAGGTGTGCACTGCATCCAGAGGTGGAGGGGGGTAGTCATGGAGGCCTCCTCAAGGTAAGGTACCATTTGTTCCCTTACTTTGAAGCTGCATTGCGGCTGCATTAGCACTGGAAAGTTGAACAGGATTGGGTCCTCTGGGTGGCTTATTACTGTGATTTGGTTTCTTGCCACAGAACCTATATTTGGGAAATGTGCTTTAGAGTTTGTAGTGCAGCCTCTGCAGCATGAAAGCAAGAAAATATTTCAGTTCTGAAGTTCCTTCTATATTCTTAATCACATGAATTAGGCTATAATTCTATACACACTTAGGGCCTGATCCTATTGGCCATAGTGCAGGCAGTACAAGCATTCTGCCTGAGCCTGTGTCACAAAAGGTGCCATAAGGCACCTCCAGCACCAGCTGTAAGCCAGTACTGCCCAGGTAATGTCCATCCCGCACCGCTCAGAGGTGCCAGTATGAGCTGGTGAGCAGCGAGTGCACTGCTTGCTGGCATCGTGTCATTTTCAGGTGGGGCGGGAGGGTGTTCCTGAACAGGGGAAGGGTGGAGCAGGGGGTGGGGCCGGTGGCGACTCTTGCCACCAGATCCTGACTTCTGTGTCAGGCCACGCAGCCCAACACAGAGGCCCTCACCTCTGCACCAGGTAATTAGCCTGTGCAGTGGCGAGTAGACCACTTGCCCGCTTGCACCCTTACCATGAGGAAAGGGGACAAACATCCCCTCCTCCTGTGGCTGCCTGGTTGCCACGAGATGCAGCAATAGCGCCTGGCTACCACTGCACTGCCCGGCAGTCAGGCAATTCTGGATTGGGCTGTTAATTGGAAATAAATCCCACTGAATTCAGTGGGACTCATTTCTTAGTAGACATGCTTAGGATTAAGAACATAAGAAGAGCCCTGCTGGATCAGGCCAAAGGCCCATCTAGTTCAGCTTCCTGTATCTCACAGCGGCCTACCAGGTGCCCCAGGGAGGCATGAGACAAGATGCTTGGATCCTGTTGCCACTCCCTTGCACCCAGTACTCTGAAGTAGCCCACCACCAATGTAAGGAGGTCGCATAATTTTGTATGTCTCAATCATGTCCCCCCTCAGGCGCCTTTTTTCTAGGCTAAAGAGCCCCAAACGCTGCAGTCTTTCTTCATAAGGGAGGTGCCCCAGCCCCGTAATCATTTTCGTCACTCTCTTCTGCACCTTTTCCAGCTCCACTATGTCCTTTTTGAGGTGCGGCGACAACTGTACACAATATTCCAGGTGTGGCCTTACCATTGATTTGTACAATGGCATGATAATATTGGCTGTTTTATTCTCAACCCCTTTTTTAATGACCCCAAGCATGGAATTGACCTTCTTAACTGCTGCTGCACATTGGGTCGACACCTTCATTGAGTTGTCCACCAGATCTCTCTCCTGAGCTATCACAGACAACTCAGAACCCATTAACCTATAGGTTAACCTATTTGAAGTTTTGGTTTTTTGCCCCAATGTGCATCACTTTACATTTGTCTATGGATTATGCTGTTACTCACCTGGTTAACTCTTTTTGACATCTGCAAGGCAACAGGGGATTTGCATATCTGTTTTTAAATGCCTGTTGGAATAATCAGTGATTGATAGATGCATCCAGATACCTTTTTAATTTCTTCCTCTTTGTTTTCCTCCACAGTTCTTAGGTAAGCCTTCTTATGGTTCAGAGTTTCTGGCATTTCCATCAAAGGGTGATGATCGTGTTTGTGAGAAGATAATTGTGGTTTCAGAAGAGCAAAATGAGTCTGAGGAGCAACCAAACAGTGGAAAGCAGCAGTTCCAAAGATCCCAAGGAGACACGCCTGTGCTGAAAGAAGTTGGAGAGTGTAAACCTTTGCTCACCATTCAGATTGGAGGGAATAATCAATTGCACTCTCAAGGTACTTACAAAGCATCAACTGACACTTTGCACGTTACAGATGTCAACACTGTAGCCCTTTGAACAGTTTTTAAAATGTTATATTTATTCAGCTGTAAGAGACTTGATAAGAAATATTTATACATAATTTCTCTGTTCTAAAAGTTTATTTTTATAGATTATGTATCAAAATCTTGATTTGGCAATATTCCTTTTAAGCAAGTTCTACTCACAGGTATTCACAACTTTGCCACCTTTGCATTTTGAAGAGGGCTGGCACCCTGGTGAGGGTAGTGAGTGAATTTTGGCTGCACTCAGTAGAGACCCCCAGATGCCTCCACTGAGCACAGCTGAGCTACACACCTCCCTCTCCTGTTTCAGTGTGTGTGTGTGTGTGTGTGTGTGTGTGTGTGTGTGTGTGTGTGTTTCACTGGCCATACTTGGCCAGGCATCTAAGGGTGCCTTGGCCCAATAGGCCAATGTCACTGGCAGCTCACTTTCTGCTCTGGAAAAAAGAGGGGAATGGGGCTGCCTTAGAGGCTTACCACTATTGTGAGTTGTGAGGAAAACCATCCAAAAATGGTGGAATCCTGTCTACTTGTATGAAATTCCAGATACTATTTATTAGAGCTAAATTTGTGCATTCTGCTGAATACAGATTCATTATTTTGACAGCTTTTCTTGGAATAGATAAATTTAGGTTACAAAATGTTATATCACCTAGTAGAAAGTACTTGGATTCTCTGCTTCATATTTTTTTTATGTGCATCCTGTTTCAGTGGAAGAACATCAGCGTGAATATCATACCTCTTGATCCATCCAAGCATATTCACAGTTTAACACAATCCCCACTGTTGTGAGTTCACAGTTTCAGAAAGTGCCCATGGCTTTTTGCTTGAAAGACATTGGGCTATCAAATATATTTTGTAATGCCTTGTATTACAGAATTACATGTATTACATGTATTACAGAATTACATGTATGTATTACAGAAAATACATATTTTCTGCATCTATTTGGAGGTCCCTCCTCTGTTTTACAGCATAAATCATGAGGAATGTTTCTCACAAATGAGAGCTATGTACATGTTTCTTCAAACTGGAAAATCTCACCCAAGAGTGGGGCAGGAAGGAAGAATGAATACAGCTCCCTTTTATCTTTTCTCATAATGCCCTAAAAAGATTGTTGTTGCTACCACTGACAAGTCCTGAAGCCCTGCCTCCTACACTGGGCTTTTGAATCTGGATAAACTTGCAGAACAAAACAACTGCTGCCTGTATATTTGTTTCCATTGGGCTCAGATGCCCCTTATACAGCATTTGGTTGGATCCATCTACGCATTTTGAACATTCCAGCAGAGCTCATAAAACTTTATTATAGTAAAGTGTGTATTTCTCTAAACCATAATTGGTTATGTAAGTAGAGTTTGGCAAGAGGACAGCTGAAACAAAAACAAGGGTGGAGAAGTTAATATGCATTGGCAGCAGCTGCCCTTTCATCAACTTTTTCTCAGGGGAAGTTACCCAAGTGTATTAGAAGTTGGAATTTAACAGGGATGGCTGCTTAATGAAAACTCAAAAAAAAATACATTGGGCTTGCATTTGGTGCAGGAATGCACTCTGGATTGTATACAATCTATATGGCATAGAGCATCCAGAGGGAAGCATTTTGTTTGAATACAAATATTTTCCATGAAGGGTATTTATGACATTATCTCATCAGTACTGAAAGCTTTCTTTCATGTTTATTTTAAAGCTATGTTTGGTTTTTCATTGAATCATGTAATGCACTGAACAAGAGTAATATCTAGTATCACTGGCTGGAAGGAAAAAGAATATTAAGGCATGCAATCTAAGTGCATTAAACTTGGTGGGGATTCTGCAATACTCTCAAATGGGATATGGAAAGAAGCCCCTGTTACATGTATTTGTATCTGTGTATATGTAAGATGGGGCTGGTTTACCATACTCATCCAGTACAATGTGCCATTCTAAAATTCACTCACTACCCTCCCCAGATATCTGTGATCTGTACATCCATAAGAAATGCAACTGAGGTTAAGCCTATTGCCTGTGCCAGGGGGACTAATTCCTAGCCCAGGCAGAACAACTGGTTAGGATGAAAATGCCTGCAGTCTGTTTTATATTGCTTAGAACTGTCCAGTGTGAAGTCTGTTCACCCAGCCATTGCTAAGGGGGAGGTTCAGGAGTATGGGTTGGGGTTTCTTCCTGTTGGAGTAGCCAGTGGAAAAAACAGGATCTTGATTCCCCTGAACCCCATGAAGTGGGATTGAATTGAGAAAGTGTGCATTTTGTTTCAGTACTTGCAGAGATGCATGTACTTTTCCATGCCCCCTTTGAGACCCTGGAAGTAAACAATGGAACTGCAATTAAGTACACATGTAGCTAGTGAAAAAGTCTGGGCAGCTTGCATTAGGATTTTATTTAATTTGCCTCTAATTTAATGACCTATTTTGTCTAAAGTGCCTGCTTTTGAATATTTGAACCTTGACTAAATTTCCTGTTAATAAAAAAAAAAATTTTAGTTTAGAAGTCTCACTGTCCTGTTTCACTAAGGCCTGACCTGAAAGTCATTGCTCTCTCACAGATTGCTCATAGCTAGCTTTATGAGTTAGTGTGTATTAGGTGCAAAGGAGCTGGGATTGATCAGATCAGTCCATCTGCATCCTTGGCAACTGGCTTCTGTGCTGAGGGACCTCTGGTAATTGAGTTCAGATCAGGTGGGAGGAAGGGTGCCCTGTTTCTTGGCAGCAAGACTCTTTGGGACTGACTGTATTAGCATGCCGTGTCTATCACTCCAAAGGTGCTTAGACTGTGTGCCTTGCTTCTCCACCCTGCTCAAGGTAGCCATGGCAGCCCTGCTGGAACAACATGGAATCTCGCCAGCGTCTGCATTCATAATTCTACATATTTACATAGTGCTCTTTAAGCATACATTATTTTAGGATGCAATCCTAACCTGGTCCTTGTGCCAGCCTAGGGGTGTCGCAACTGCACCATAAAATGCGTTTGGACCACTCTCGAGTCAGGGAGGACAGCGCACAACTGTCCAGGTTAGGATTATTCCCTTAGTTTTATAGTAGCAGCAGCTTAGTAATAGCTTTATACAAGCTATGATGTAGACATAGCATGTTTATGGTTTCTACAGATATATTTTCAAGGACAAAGCAATGCTCATCTGTTCAACACAACTGCAACAGAAAAATAAATGTATCATTGCAAAAACAAAGGGCAAAGTTAACTGATGCAAGGAAATTATTTCTAATTATTTTTAAATTTCCCTAGTTTTTTTACTGTTAAAATACAATTGATTATTCACATTCATATCACGTTGTTATACAATCTAAACAGAAACACCTAGATTTGCTTTGAGTTTTGTTTTTGTTTTTTGGTGAAATTGTGTTGGCCATGCTTGGAAAGAGAAAAATTATTCCTAAATCTCTGTTACTTGCCTTCTGTTTGCTCATCCTTAAGCTGGCCTGCTTTGACCTGATGATAGCTAGGCTACCAGCTTTGAGACCTCTCGGTCCTGTCTAGGGAGATTCATGTGGTAGACACCTTGCTGCCACAACCTCTGAAATATCAATGTTCATGGTCAGATCTGCCATTAGCTTCTACATGAGACCCTTGCATGCAATTACTTCCCCCGTTCATGTCTGTTTTTCAAAAAAAAAACCACTGCCAGTAACAACAACACCACTCGTATCAAGTCATTTAGAAATCAGCACTGACCAGATTGAAAGCTGCCCGTATTGTACCAGTTTCCTCTCTTATCAGCATCCGTCTCAAAGTCACCACAAAACGTCTGTGAAGATGCCTGGTGGGCCAGACTCTTGACAGGTGAGAGAAAAGCAGAGTGACTTCATCGCTGGAGGGGCTCTGGTTCCTGAGTAGCTCAGCCTCGGCTCAAGATGTTGGCCATCATTGTGGCAATATTCTATAGCAGTGGTTTCCAAACTGTGGGTCAGGACCCACCAGTGGTTCACAAGCCAATTTCAAATGGGTCACGAGGCATCTAGAGCAGCCATATTGAAAATATGGGAAGATAGGATGCTGGAAAGGGGGAGGACTGTGTGGTTGTTTTGCCTATGTCAAGGTTGTAAATAGGCTTTTCTTCTTTCTGATTTACTTTGCTATTGGAAAATGGCTGAGAAATGACCCAACTGATTGCTGCATTCTCAGGAAAGCAGCAGGCTCTGGCGTCACAATAGGCACTTTGACTTCATTTCTGATGGGTCCCAGACAGATTGTTGTTCTAAAAAGTGAGTCCTGGTGCAAAAACGTTGTGACAACCATTGTTCTATAGTAGAAATTGCATGAATAGCATGACCCATCCAATTTATTTATATTTCTGTTCTCACCATGATGTCCTCAACTGCCTTGGATGTCCTCAACTGCGAGGGAAAGGTGGGGTGTACATTTATAAAGTAATCTACCTCTCGGATATTTTGCAAAGTATAAATGTTAATTTTTGTAACAGCATGGCTTCTCTTTGATGTGAGCTTACAATATTATGTTGATGCTATGCTTTCGTTTTCCTCCCACAACATCAGAAATAAAAACGACAATGCATGAGACACACTAATACTAATTTCCTGTCAGTTGGAAACATGGAAACATTCTTGTAAACATTCTTTCTAACATTTTAAGATGAAAACAAAAGGAAACTGTCACTGATTTTCATTGAGAAAGTGGATAAGAAACAAGTCACAGCAAGCCTTCAGAAGCAATTCTTATGTGGTTATTTATTGTGCCAGTATGTAAGTTCTCGGATAGGATGTTGCCACATAATATACCACTTTTGTAGCAACCTTCCAGTGCTCTGGAAGGCAGCTATCCTGTTCACATATTTACAATCAGGGTGGGTAATAATGGTTTTAAAACAGACAGCAGGATTGCAAATGTAAAATCCTTATTCAAGTATTGGGTTCTGGAGCTAACAGGAACAAAAAAATGCATATAGTGCCGTAAAGCCATAAAAACCATTAAGGGGACTATAAAACCCTAAAGAGACTGTAAAAACAACAAACAGCTTTTAATCCCCATGGAGTTCAGGGCCAAGGCTGCCATCTGGACGCCATCTTCGAACAACCAAAGTAAATGTGTTAGACAAGGGTGCTTGCTTGCCCCGTTTCTTTTTAATCTTTATATTAACAACATAGTAAAAGTTCTAACACATCCAGATTATTTTCCCCCCTCAACTGGGAATAACAAGATTGCAATTATTATTTATGCCAATGATATTGTTTTGTTATCTTTGAATAGGAAAGGACTAAAGAGAATTTTAAATAAGCTTCAAGATTTTAGTCACTCAGAACAACTGAAAGTGAACTATACCAAATCTAAAGTAGTGGTTTTTGGCAAACGCTCACCTAAATTCAGCTGGACTCTAGGTGACCGCAAAATTGAACAAGTCCCTGCTTTTAAGTATTTGGGTATATTTTTTTGATGAAACAAATGGATGGAAATCCCATTTTCAAAATGTTAAAATATTGGCACAAAAATCAAGCTATGCCTTACTAAAAATTTTCCATTCTAGAGGAGGTAATTTGGTAATTCCAGCTCTAAAGATTTTTTCAGGGAGGGTAATAACTCAAATGTTACATGGTATTGAGATCTGGGGCCTAAATCAGAATAACCTACACATCCTTGAAGTTATTCAGAATAAGTTTTTGAGGCATATTTTGGCTGAGTACTCCAGCGGCATTTCTTAGAACGGAGACAGGCATGGTATCAATTCAATTTCAATTTCAAACCTTTATTGGCATAGTATCTATAAAGGCTAGGGCAGCTTTAGCCATATTTTCTTATTATTATAAGCGGGTACTGGACATGCCGGATAATCGTCTTCCTAAACTTTGTCTGGCAGAGCAGTGGAGTATAGGTGGTTGGGCTACATCAGTGCAAACGCTCCTAAAATCTATGTCTCTCTGTACTGACATTTTTGTCTTCTCTGAAATCAAACAATGCTGAGGGACTGGATTTATAAACTGGACAATGACTTGGATCTAGTTCTATTAAAAAATTCAAACTTTTCTTAGTTGTATCACCTCTTGAAATCAAAACATCTTAGAGCGCAATATTTACACTCACTTACTTTTGTTTCCCTGAGAAAGGCGTTGACCGAATTGCACTTTCAAACTATGCCAACTGCCGTCTTAGATGGCAGATATTTGTCCATTCTCAGGCACTTAAGATTCTGCATTTGTGGAGTAGGACAGATTGAGGACATCGTACACTATCTGTTCTATTGCCAGCTTTATCAAAATCCTAGGGTAAGATTTTTGAACCCTATTTTGGCTACTTTACAAGGGGAAAGTCCTCTTGTGAAATTGTGCTGGCTACTTTCCGATTGTGACCCATTGGTCACCTACAGAACAGCACTGTTTGCTAAAGCTGCCAAAACTATTCGTGCCAATTATTTGGAAGATATTGCAGTAGACTGCAAAGGAGATTCCTTAATTTGAAGGGTATTTGTTGTTTGTGTTTAATTTTTATTTTGTTCTTAACAGAATTCATTTATCTTTGTATGTTGTTTGTACGTTGTTGCCTGTATTCCATTGAATGTTATAGTTGTCTGTATTTTGATTTTGAATTTGGATTTTGTATTTAAATTTTGATTGTGAAGGCTTTTAACTCATACAATAAACAATACAATACAATATAGTGCTTGAAAGGAACAAAGCCCACATTCTGTTTGGCAGCTGGAGCAAAGTGTCTTGCTGAAACCAGCCTTAGCCAGAGTACAGTGAGTTATTGCTTTTAAAAATGCTAATCCTACCAGGGTAGTGTTCTCCCTTTTTCTCTCTCTCTCTCTGCTAGGTTCCCTCTATAACTCTGGTCTCTCCCCACAGCAGGCCTGAGTGGGTGCAGGCGTTGGGGGAAGGAAGCGCCACAGCATGGACCTTGGCATTAGCCAGGCAGGCCAGCTCTTGTTTGGTGCAGAATTCAAACATCTCCTTCCTGAGTGGCAAGAGCCTTAGGTGCCACACCTTAGTGCTGGGGGTACCTCCAGCCATTTTCACACCTGGAACACAGCTGCCTTCTGGCCTTTACCTGCTTGTTGCCTGCTGACACTTCAGGCTTGGCACCTGCTTTACACCTGACAACAAGCAGGGAGATGGGAGAGACTGCTGAGAGAAACGTCCAGCAAACCCTGAGAGAAATGGCCCCCTTCCCAAATGTGCCACCTACCCCAAGTCACAACCCTTTCTTATGCCCCTCTTATTCACCTGGTGGGTTGCATTCCCCTTCTCTGCCCCCTCTGTCTCTGTAGACTGCCTGCTAAATAAATTCACCTGGGGCCCAATTTGATGCATGTCTACTCAGAAGTAAGCCCCATTATAGTCAATGGAACTTACTCTACTATGGGTAGGACTACAGCATTGGTGGGCCATCTCCCCTTTTCTTTGCAGCCTGCCGGGTTCCAGCAAGTGAATTTCTTTCATTGTCCCTAGTTGGTGGGAAGGCTTGCTCTTCCCAAATATCTTACATTGCAGTTTTTAAGACTTTGAGTGATTCTCAGGGGTGGAGGCAAATTTTTCGTGTGTGTGTGTGTGTGTGTGTGTGTGTGTGTGTGTGTGTGTGAGAGAGAGAGAGAGAGAGAGAGAGAGAGAGAGAGATATGGGGGGGGGTCTGGGGGCAAACACATACCCAACAAATTAGCTCCAAATTGCCCGACAGGGGCGCAGGTTCCCCCAAGAGGGGTCGGGGACGGACGCACACAAGTGCGCTGTGCCTGATGATACTCCAATTGGTCCCAGTTTCAACTCTAAAAATTATGGTAAGTCTACCCATTTTAGGCCATTTGGAGACAGGGGCAGGTGGGAGGGCCTAAGGTAAAGCTTCTCTGCTCACCCCACTGACTTATAATCCAAAGAGATACCAGCTGCTGCAGCCGGTGATATGTTCATTGTGCTGGTGCGGGGCCCAATGTGACACATTGATCACATTGCTGGCCCTGACTACAGGCATTCACTCCAAAGTCAATTATTATGTCCTCTTCCCGCTGCCTTACCATCTAATAAATTGATCAGAAATATTTTGATAGTTCTGCTCTCAGCCTGGCCCTCAGCAACCTAATGCATCCTTCTCTGTTGCACCTGCCCTTGAACCAGAGTTGCCAAGGTAAACTGAAGCTGTTCCTGGACAGGTAAAGTTTTTTCCCCCAACCTGATGTAATGTTGGAATTTCCTTGGGGCCCTGTTAAAATCTCCATAATTGCACTCAGCAGTCACCTGGAGATTGGTGCTCATTCCTGGAGTCTCCAGGTTAATTCTGGCAACCATACATTGGATTCATTCTTTCTCTTCTTGAGTTCCAGGTAGAAACAGATTAACATCAAGAGCAGCATCAGCTGAGGGCTAAACCCACATGTTGGCTGCTCCTAGCCAAGTTTAGTTGGAAGTAAATCTCCCTGAGTTAAATCAATTGCATTCCTAAGTAAGTGTGCATGCAATTGCAAGTCTAATTGTTCATTATGGTATCAGGGCCAATTTGAGAACCTCTTAATACATGCTGGACTTGCACAATCAAGACTGAAAATGTTCAGTGTTTTCATGATGGAGGCATTAGGTTTCTGTACTTAATCTTAAATGGACTTTAAAATCTTATTTCACACAGTAGAAATGCGTGTAAATACTGTAGAATTTTGCTATTCTGTGTACGCACTTAAAGAATTTGTGATTGGCAGGACCAACATGTATAGTTGTGCACTGCACAAGGGCACCACATCTAATGGGGTGCCATTCACATCGGAAGGAGAAAAAGTGCCGGCAAAGCATCACGTATGGCAGGGAGGAAGAGGCACCTTTTTCTAACTTGCAAAAAAGTGTCATATGCAGCTCTAGTGGCTGGTCCAGGAAAAGGGACAATGATATCCTCTTAACCATAGTTCTCAACACTAACCCATAAACTGACATTGGCTAACGTCTGTCAACTTGAAGCCCAGCCTGGTTATACTCTGCACAACCCACCCATATGGGAGACAGACAATTGATATATAATAATAATAATAATAATAGGTAATGGAGTAATTTGATATGGAGCACAAAAAGAGCAAACAGTGCAAGGCAAGTACACTGTAAACAATGTGCAGTGACAGTAAACTTATGTCTCCAATCCTATGGGAACTGTCTGCTTTCCCACTGGACTGTTACCATGAGAAGCCAAAAGGATGGACTCAAAGCAAATGATTACAGCTGCTTGTACCACCTAGTGGTATCAGGGTGGAAAGAGCTAAAGACACATTGCATAGTGCTTTCTCCAGAAACATAAGGCCTATAGTTATCTCTTGCTTGTATCAGTCTAGCAAATTATTTGCTGTACCTGTGTGGTAAGATGCTTCCAAGTGATATTTTCAGTAACCCTGAAAATTGTATACAATTGTATATACAAAATTGTCAATTGTATACAGTAACTGTATTACCCTGTGGTTACTTAGCCTTATCTTGCAAATTCTGATGAAGTAAGCAAGTAGCCTATATAATCTCATGGTTAACTTTAGCTCATGGCTCTCAAGCTTTGATAGACACTAGAAGGCTGCCCATCGAATCACCTGAAAATGTTTCTGCAAGTTTTATGAACTTAGATCTTAGATCAATAAAGCTTTTTGATAACAACCTTGGACTAGACTTGGACTTGTTTCTTCTTCAAAACCCAAAGAACCTCCATCCCATAGCCAGGGCTAGGGCGCGAAACAGCCCCTTAACCTGATCAGGTGGGTGTGGGTGCCCAATTGCCTGGCACATGCCAATCCTAGCTAGAGAGTTGACCAAGATCTCTTGTCAAAGCTGGACACAGATCTGAGGACCATGAATCCACATTCTGTTCTTGATGCACCGATATGTGTTGTTTCAGCAGTAACAAAAAAAAATGTATCTTAGAGGTGCAAGTTTGTAGGTTCATGGTTTGGACAGGAGTTGAATTCAAAAAGGACAAAGATTATGGCATGTCTTCAGCAGAGTTCGGATGCTTAGACACCAGAGAAGCATCTAGGGTTCAAGAAATATCCAAAAGTAGAGGGAAATCAGTTGTTGTTATGGTGTACCATCATTGCATTTGTTTTGAATGCATGAAGCAGAACAAGATCTTGCCACTAGGCAGTAAAATCTCTGCCATCTCTTAGCAGCAACAAAGGAAAATAGTGAGTTTTTCCAAAGTGTGGTCCTTGGGTAACAGTAGCTGGGGGCTCCTTTCCCATTGCTTCTTCAATAAAGAGACATGCCATTTTGTATTGTTCACAAGATGTCCTATGGTTAGGCAGCCAACTCTGGCTTAGCGAGCAATCCTAACATGGAGTTAGACTAGCACAGTTAGGCCAGCAAAGTTTGTCTGGCACAAGGGACACCGTAAAGTATGTTTGGACCACTCTTGGAGTCAGAGAGGTCAGCACACAGACATGCATTGTTCTCCCTGACTCTGAGAGTGGTCCAAACGCGCTTTAAAGTGGCCCTTGTGCCAGCCAAACTTTGCTGGCCTAACTCCAGATTAGGATTGTGCCCTTAAACTATTCCAGAGGTTTTGGATTTTCCCCCAAGATGATGTAACATTGAGCATTCCTGGTGGCCTTATTAAAATCCCCAGGATTGTTTTCATTAATCACTTTAGAGATTGATGCTGATGGCTGGAGATTTCAGGCCAATCCTGGAGGGCTGGCGACTGTATTTCCTCTAAAAGGTCTGTGCCAGTGCATGGACCTATTTTTTTGGAATGAGGCTTCATCTCTGTCCCAGATGCTCAATGATGAGGCTATGCATCATCTCCCAACTTCCAAGTTGCCAAACTCCATACTGCATGGAGCTTGGCCTGGAGCAGCATAGTTGCATAGCTGGTTGACAACCTGACCCATAATAAGCTATTAGCCTTTCTACAGAATAATATGATTGCTTATTGAATTAGTCAAGCGACAGGTTAGGTAATTATTTTACTTCCTCTGTTCCTTTGGGGGCGGAAAGGAAGTAAAAATAATTACATTTACTGTAATGCACTTTGCCACATTACAACACCCTGTGCTGGTATATTGGGAAATAACACGATGCAGACAGACTGTGTATTAGTCAGCAGCTATTCAGCAAAGAAACAAGGCCAGCAATCTGTTTCACTAGACTGTGAGAGAAACACACAGGCATGCCCTGGTATCCACTGGGTTTCCGTTCCAGATTGTATTGTGGATACCTGAAACCAGAGGCATTTCTACAGGGATGGCTAAGCTCTAAGTTTTGCAAGAAGCCTTATCCTGTCATGTAAATCCCTCCTCTCCCTTGCTGCTGTAGCCAGTAAGCAACGCCAAGATGTTGCTGTTCCCTGTGAGGATTGGCTAAAATGGTGCAGGAGAGGAGTGATTTCCACTGCAAGGTAAGGCTTCTTGCAAAACTTAGAGCTTTGCCATCCCTGTAGAAACGCCACTGCCTGAAACCCTGGATACTGGGGACACCTTTGCAACAAAGTAATGATAACAAGGTAAAAAAAGAGCTATTTGTTTACTGTTCCCATATCTTTTTAATAGGCATCCCAGTATCCATGGTATCAGTGGATAATTGAAACCGTGGATACCAAATCAGTGGATACCGGACACACCTGTACTCTTAACAAAGTTCCACAAAGGAATGTTTATACCACTAAAATGACCTAATATGCACTACATGAAGCATAGAAAAATTACTGTGGAGGACACCCTAAAACTTGTGACTGTGGGAGTAAGGATCTCTCCCAGTGATCCATGAATCCCTGCCATAAAAGCTATACAACACTTTTAAACAGAATGCCTGGATGGTATGAGATTCCTGTCCAGACCATGAACCTCCAAGCTTGCTCTTCTAAGATACATTTTATTTGTCACATTTGTATTTGGCTCCTTCTTTAAGAAGTCCAGGGTGGTGTACAGGGGGCCCATCCCACATATCCACCCCCATCCAAGCCATCCAAACAACCTTGTGAGTTAAGTTAGACTGAAAGATTATGATGGGCCCAAAATTACTCAGAGTGCAATCCTAGCCTGGAGTTAGGCCAGCAGGGTTTGACCGGCACAAGAGCCACTGTAAAATGCATTTAGACCATTCTTGGAGTGAAGGAGAATGGCGCACATCTGTGTACTGGCCTCTCTGACCCAAGAATGGTCCAAACATACTTTATGGTGTCCCTTGTGCCAGTCTGCACAGTGAATTTCTCATCAGCGCAATACTACAGGAGGAAGAGGAGGTGCCCCCCCACCCTAGAATAAGTTTGGCCTAAGTCCAGGTTAGGATTGTGCTATCAGACATCCTCATAGCTATGCAGGGAATTGAAGTTGGTTTTCCCTGGTTTAACAACATTCAACCCACTACACCACGTCAGCTTTCAAGACATGCAAAAAACAAGAACAAAAGAAACTTGCAGGAACTAGAGTACGAACAGTGATGCTCCCTCATTCCAGAAATATCAGTACAATATGGAGAAAACTATAAGGTACGTCTTGAAAGACAACAATGAAGTGAAATGACTAGTGATGAGTGTCCTTGTTGGGCTTCATGTTTTGGCCACAAAATTCATTCAGCTCAAAATTCAATAAATAATAATAAACCCAATGAAATTCAACAACCTTACACTTTGTTAAAACCCATTTTCTCCTGTAGATGCAGTAGCAAATCACATTGTTTACTGAGCAACACAGCTTGCCTACTTCAGAAATTTGCAGGAGGCCCCAGGGTGCAGATCCAAAGTAAGAAGTCTCTTATTGCAAAACTGAATTTTTGGCATAGCTTTGACTGCTGCTGCAGCTGAAGTAGGTGTTCTCCAGGCTTCTAATACAGGCTGCTACTTATTGTTCATCCCCTGTAATGAATTGGAGATAGAATTCTTATTGACTTTCCGTGACCCTTCTCTGCTGTATAAACATCTTGGAGGGGGGACCCTATTTTTTCATAGAGCTGGCTTCTGCAGCTTGCAATTCACTGAGCCTGAACCTTTGCAAACCTTCTGAGTGTCTGCACAGTGAATTTCTCATCAGCGCAATACTACAGGAGGAAGAGGTTGCCCCCACCCTAGAATAAGTTTTGAACAGTTTGAGAAAAAAAGTATTTCACTGATTTGTCTTCTCCATCAGTAAGCTGTTCTGCTCCCACAGTACAGAGGCAAGAAATAACCTTTCATAAACCCTTTAGTTGCTGGAAGGATAATTCCTATGTGAAACAGAGCAAAACCCCAGCTCTCATCTCACTATGAGAACCCTATGCTAAGCTGGAAGCATGACTCTTCAGTAGCTATTGAACTGTGTCCAGGGTGCTGATTTGGAGGAATATTATTTGAATCTCATTCTGTGTTCTTGCACCATTGACAAGACTGATTCTACCACACTCTTTGCTCTTGTACCACTAACATAATTCATTACTGGTATCAGTTCTAGTATCACTGAGTGTCATTTTAGCTTTTCTTTGAGGAACTGTAGCCTGAGGAACTTCTTTCTATGAGGACTCCATCCTGCAGGATAGCAACTAAGTGCCCAATCCTATCCAATTTTTCAGCACTAACGCAGCCACAATGCAGCCCCAAGGTAAGAGAATATTTGTTCCCTTACCTTGAGGAGGCCTCTGTGAGTGCCCCCACATGGCAGGATGCAGCACATGGCCCACTGGGACAGCTGGATCACCACTGGGAAGTTGGATAGGATTGGGTCATAGATTTTCATTCCAGTGCCTGCAACCTGTGTCAGGGGTGCACAGAAGCACCATCATGTTTTTTCCCCACAGCTGAGCATAGGATTTCACCAGTAGGTAAATGGTAAAGGTACATGATGGCTGAAGGCAAAGTGCATTACAGACTGTGTACATTACATATGCTAATATGTCCCTGCAGTGGGGAGGGGAGGCCTGAGTGTGCCTGTTGGCTATGTCCCAGTAAAGTTTGCTGTCATAGTGCAAGAAACAGGATGCCCCTCACAGTGTGAATCAGCTCTGTGAGAAAAGTAATTTGTCCATTGTCACCAGTGAGATATCCAGATCAATTACTTTGGATGCGTGGAGATGCACAGACAGACCCAAATCTGCTTATACTCAGAGGTTTGTAGAAACCAGGTGAGCAAGTAACCTTAGGTGATACATAGTTGATACATACATACTGCATAATCTGAGGTGCCAACATAATATGTGGATAGTTGTGTGTATTTCTGCACCTCTTTGCCATCTTAAAAGGAAATATGTGGCGTTACTGAGAAAGCAACGAAAACTATAATTTATTCACTAAACAAACAAGAAGTCAGAAAACACCATAGGAATGATAGAAAACCAACTGTATGAAAACAAAATCAATGAAACTGGAAACATAAGTGAAAATGCAACGTTACTCGTAACAAAAATAAACATGGGTATGGAGAACAGGATGAGTTCTATATTGGTAGGGTTTCTGCAATCCCGTACAGAAGCTGTATTTTTGAAGTACTATTTTGTGTGGTATTTCTCTAGGCACTTCTGGTGCAGAGAGACATTACATTTTCTACATCTGTAGATGGAATGGGAACTACAGACACGGCATCTGAGTCTATGTGCCTGTGGATCTCTGGCTAGCAGGTGTCCCTGCCCGTCAAATCGCACATCTATTGGTGGTTCAGTCACAGTAGGTCCCCTTCTTGGGCTTGTCAGTTGAATTGAGGGTCCAGCTTCCTCATTATGTGTCCCTCTGTCTACAGCAGCAAGCATAAGGCTCACTGCCACTTCAGATTTAAAGTCCAGGAGGGGAATTTCTGATTTGGTGACCATCCTGTAAAAGAGCCATGCATTGACCAAGGCACTGTCTAGTGCATTGCTGAAGAGTGGCCACCACCACTTCTTTCCCCTCATGGTGATCCTATAATTGGCCACACCATTGTCATGAGCATCCACGCCTCCCATACCTTTCTTGTACATATGAATTACATGGGGCTGGCACTCAATGTCATGAGATTTCTCAGTACGGTTGTACCGCCTCACCATCTCAATTGGGTGCGTACCTAGGAAATTTGATATAACTGTAACAGCAGAATTGCCATTCCATCTCACCACAGACAGTCGATTGTTTTCATCAAATGCGTGATCGAAATGCCCTTTTGGAGCTCTCTTCACTTGAGGTGTAATTTCCAGCAGCTCACAACGTGGAAGTCTCTTCTCCCTCAGAGTCCCCGTTGCATGGAAACCTTTGTCAGTAAGAAGGGACATCAGTTTGTATGTAGTGAAGTAGTCATTGAGGAAAATGGCATGCTCGTCAGGTTTGGCACCAGCAAGATCTAGAAGCTGAAGCACCACCCTCTCTCCAAGTCCCTGCCCTCCAGGAGAAGCCCCTGCATAGGGGACAAATTGAAAAAGATAGCCACCAGCTCCAGCAAGACACCAAATCTTGTAACCATACCTGACAGTCTTGGCTTTCGTGAACATCTTGCAAGAACGTTTCCCACAGTAGGGGACCATCTGTTCAGCAATGGATAGCTGGTGCGAAAATAACCCAAACTGCATATACCGCTGGTTGAGGAGATTGAAAAATGGACGCAGTTTGGCAAACCTGTCCCCACGGTCCAGTTGTGTGTTGTCAGCGAGATGAAGGAATCTCTTGATTTCTTGAAATCTGTTTCTTGACATGACTTTTGGGACCACTCTCGACCCCTTGTCGATGTCAGTACTCCAGTACAAATGAATCTGTGGCAAGATGAAGTATCCACTTTGAAATAATATGCCAATAAATTTTTTTATGTCACTTTGGTCAATCTTGAAGGTGAGATTGTTTTTTTGCCTGGCATATATATTGGATTGCTCTGCAATGAATGTTAACATTTCCTCATTGAAAAACAAGGAGAAAACTTCATTTGGAGAGAGGGATCCATATTTCTCCTCCAAAGCCTCCACAGTCCGACTCTCATTGTTATTTGGAGAGGATTTGAATTGTGGCCGGTCTTTGGTCCACTTTGGTGTCTTGTAATTTGCATGCCTACTTCCCATGGCTAATGGTGCTGCTGGTGTGTGTGCTTCCCGGGCAGGGGGTCGCTGGTGTTTCCTGCCACACTTGGACTGGCTCAGCGCTGCTGATACTTGTGTGTGTTCTCCCTGGGCAGGGGGTTGCTGACTTTCCCTGCCACACGTGGTCCGGCTAGGTTGCTGCGCAGTTCCAACAGAGGTTGCTGCTAGGATGTCTGAATCTGAGCTGTAGTGGCTTCTTTTGGGGGGATGTGGCTGAGCTGTTGAAAGTTCAGCTTCTTGACTATTGGCAGGCATGGACTCCAAATCTGTCCCTTCAGGCTCTGTAGGGTCATCTGTTTCCACCTCAAAAGTGCCTGTGATGTCTGCGGGTGGAGAATCTGTAGCGAAACGATGTAGTTCCTCATCATCGATTTGTTCCTCATCCGTGAGCTCATCCACATCCGGTGGGATTATCACCGCATCAAGGTCTCGTTCATCCTCAAGGTCCACTTCCTCCTCTAGCAGGTGAAAGACCTCTTCCACTGACATGCATCTCCGTCTGTGGGTCATCCCTGACAACAGAGGCATTGGGAATTGTTATAAAATTTTCCTGTGCCACGAAGGTCAAAAATACATGAATTTCAAGAACTCATAGACAACTGATCATTATCAATAATATGATTGTGGAACTCTGGACCCCCTTTGCAGGAAAAAAAAAGTGGTTACACATACTTGTTTTATATAGTTACTGATGCTGGCAAAACCTTGGGTTCCTGAGTGGTTCCCCTGCAGTTGTGTTACTGGCAGGAACAAAGGATCTGTGGAGAGCATAAAAGGATATGGGTGAGGGGTTAGTTGCTGAAAGTTGTCTCAAACACTTACCTAAGATTTTGAGATACAATCTAGGTCAGTGATAGCAAACCTTTTAGGCTATCAAACCTTTTAGGTGTATCAAAAAATGTGGAACTTGACTCCGCTGGCATGTCACATCCACACACATACCCAAACACATACAGGGCATAATCCTAACCAACATTCCAGCGCTGGCATATGTTGCGGACACCCTCTCTTTCCCAAACACGTGTACAGGCCTGATTCCATTTTGGATCTCATCCTGGGAGTTAAACAGGCTATTGCCCTGCAAAGAGGTGAGGTCACGCATGTGACCCTCAGGAGATAATGCTAATTCCAGAGCTATTAAGAATTGGTGCCAGGGACATCTCCTTTCCCCTCAAGGTCTTGCAGTGCAAATCTGGGTTTCTGACAAAAGAAGTATGCAAGGGCACGTCCTGCCTAAAATATTAAATTAAGTTCCAAATCTGTCCAGGAGCAAGGCTTACCAGGACAATTCTTTTCAGGCTGAGCCAAGAAGTCTCCCAAGAAGTCCGAAGCAACACACACCCTGGACACCTATTGTCCAGCAGGCATGTTTTGATGGGTGAGCAATCAAGAGCCACAATTCAATCAAATCAGGAAGTTCTTGATGCATAACTAAAGAAGCAGATCCAAAAACCTTTGTTTTCCTAGGAATGTTTTCCTCCTTTATGCACAATATCTGCCCCTGTTCTGGAAGCAGAAATTGGGGGGGGGGGTCACTTCAGAAACGAACTGGAGTGTCCCTTCTATCCCAGTCAGAAAGCCTCCTTCATCTTGTGTCCTGCCAAGGACTGCCTTTGCTCCATCTTTGTCTTCTGAAACCTGGAATCTTGCAGCCCTGCCTGTGCTGCCACAAGGACCTCGCCCCCCCCCAGCTGAATAGGGTAGTATTCCCCCTTTTTTCTCTTCCTTCTGAACCCTTATCACAGTTCTCTCTCTCTCTCTCTCACACACACACACACCCCTTCTCCAACTAATTCTTGCTGTCCAAATACAGCTGTTTCCAAGTCCATTTAAAGCTCTGTAACGTATCTTCTAAGCAAAGGTATCTGGAATTAAATGTGCCTTTTACTTGTTATCTATTTTTCTTTAAGAAACGCTATTTTATTTGAAAAAGCTCTGTCTCATGGTAGCCTAATTTTGAGGTTGTTTAACTTTGAGGTTGTTCCCACCGCTCATCCAGTTAACAATCCAAGATTGGCATACTGCTGAATTTGAGCCCTCACTAGCTAATTTCCCCAATTTCAGTTGTGTATGCATGACACGTGTAGGACATACATGTGCGTGAGAATGAGCAGTGTTGCTATGGTGGCCATTTCATTCTTGGCAATTAACGGATCGGTGGAGGATTGCGGCCATTAACACATAGCTGTGCCAATGTGGCATGTTCTGCATCCTGTGGTGGAGTAGTAGCCAAGGAGACCTCCTCAAGGTAAGGGAATATTTGTTCCTTTACCTCAGAGTTGCACTGCCCTTACCATGGAAAGTTGGTTGTGATGACAAACTCAGTTGTTATTGGGTGTTTACAATCTCTGGCTTGACATCCCAAATGTCATGGTGAGTCATTTTTTACATGAGTGCCATAGGTTCACCAACACTGGTCTAGGTGAAATTGTATTTGAGGGGGGCAGAAGATTTAGCCGAGAGGGTTAATGCCTCCGTTTGCCCGAAGATAACACCTGAAGATCTCAAGGTCGTGAGCTCGGGACTGCCGGAAGTCTCTGCGAGCAGCAGACCTTGGAAACTGTGGCTGATTACAAGCTGAGTTTCAGCTGCCTCGTGGGAGGAGGAGTGTGCTGAAATCAGCTGCATCTCTGGTGGCAGCAGGGAAGCCTCATCAGCCAGCAGACGACAGACGGGTGGCTAAAGAAAGAAGGCTAAATCCAGAAAGAAAGATCTGTAGGATGTTGTTCTTGGAAGGTAGAACATTCTGTAAATTGTAAAAACCTTCGGGTTTGTGAGAAAGTCTGCCTATGTAAACCGCCTTGAGTTCAATCATTAGAGAAATCTAGTGATCTTAAGAAAGGCGGTATATAAATAAATGTATTATTATTATTATTATTATTATTATTATTATTATTATTGAGGCACAGACATGGGGACAGTTTGTTGCGCCCCCCCCCCAACAGCTTGGCATGCCTTGTTGTTTGTTTGGATTGTTTGTAGCAGAGTTGGGGGCTTGTGGACCCATTCAGCGCTTGCCTAGCGCGATCGGAGCGGAGGAACGAAGAGATCGCTACATTTCAATAACAAAGTCTTTTATTGGTTACAGTAGCGATAGCAAGAAAGCGAGAAGTTCTATTTGCCGGTCAGCGAAAGCCGGCGAAGGCTTGCCGCTTACAAGCGGCTTTTCAACGCATGTTGTTACATTCTGAATTACAGTCTCAGTCTCAGTCTCAGTAACAGTAAGAGTAAGAATGCGCACACAGTGAAAAATACAAGTTATATGGGAACAAAGGGGTGTAGCCAGAGCATGTCTGGTAGGTGGGTACCTGAAGACCCTTGTGCCCCAAGTTAACCAATGGGGTAACCCTTTGAACATCATGATCTCATGAGAAAGCAGATGTTTGCTAGCCAGCGCTTCCCGTGAGAAACTTTGCCTGCTTATGTTATACTAACTAAAGGGAGTCCAGCTACTGTGTAGCAGATTGCACTAACAAGCTGGGAAGCTGACCACCTCAAGGACACGCAGGTGCTCTATCTGATTTGGAGACGGAGAGACGGAATGCCAGTTTCCACTAGTTCTGGAGTGTGTGGTGTGAAACTGCAACATGCCTCTCTCCCATAAGGCTGCAGGACACACTACCACAAAGACAACAACATTTAGGTGAAATGGCAAGCTTCAGACCATTGTGTGCTGGAATTAGAAGTGCTGAATCCTGTGCAACCATCCAGCGTTGGTGCAGCTGCAATGCAGCCCTGAGGGTAGGGAACAAATATTCCCTTCCCTTGAGGAAGACTCCCTGACCTCTTCTCCACAAAGGGATGCAGTGCACAATCCATTAAAAAGGTTGCACCAGTTCAGGAAAGTTGGATAGGATTTGGCCCTCAAAGGAAAAAAAACAACTGAAGACCTCTGGCTTGGCCAAGTCTGATTATTCACAGTCAATTTGTAAATAGCCTCACTCAGCAGTGAGTTCCACAGGCACATTGTGATCAGGGAAAATGAAGTATCTGTTCTCACACACAGCCAACAGCCCACCACCTCTGCAAATGTACACTGAATAATGGTGAAATATCTCTCTTCCCTGCCACACACACACACACACACACACACAAGCACAAACAGAGATGTCTGAATGGCATTCACGTTCCAGTGCAGAGGATTGCTATGTGATTTTTCTTTTCCAAAACACAGATACTGAATCAAAGAAAGTCTCTGCTCACAAGTGGGTATAAACAACCTGGGGGGAGCACTGTGGCAGTGTCAATACTCAGCTTTGGGAATAGTGTTGGGAAGAGGAGCAACGTATGCAAAAAACCACTGTCTCAGCCAGTTTGCAAGTTTGCCCACAGCATGTCCTCTCCCATTCTCAGAACCTGGCAGGCCTCCTCTATGTAGGGACAACCCCTACAAGCAGACTTGGAAGCTGAGAGTGGGCATGCTAGGAAGGTCTGGAGGAGAGGGCTACACACGTTGTGGCCAGACTCTGAATCCTGCACAGAGAAGGGGGTTGTTCGCCTTCTCCCATCTCCCATCCACCCTTTGCCCGACCCAGATTGGAATGTCTCACCTGGAGTCCTCCACTGATGATCAGCCAAGGGAAAGCACTGCAATCTCTCAGGAAGAGATGTGAGTAAGAGCATGCACAGGCTCTCAACTGAGCACAGTGAGGCTTCTTTTACTGAGGTTTGTGTGACTTTTTGGTGATTAGATTGTGACCTGTGATAAGAGCAGACAACTGGTTTTCTAAATGGCTTGTGAATTGTCAGTGGTTAGAGTACACAATAGGAGAGCCTTATCCAGATTGTTTGTCAATTCAGGCCATAGCAATTGTCCTAGCTGAATGCCTTCCAAAATCAACCCCCAGGGTCACTCAGGTAAACACTGCAGGGACGCATGCCCTCCCACCCTAGAAAATGATAAGAGGTTTGGGACTCTTTGTTACAGCCTCAGATGTGAATATCTACCTAAATAAATGCATGGGGAGGGGGGGGAGGAGAAGGAATTTTATTTATTTATTTGACATTTAATATTTTATTTTTCATTTCTCCATGGACTTCAGACTTGTGTAAACAATCCTTCCCTCAGGAACCCTGTGATGTTGGTGAGGCAGGTCCTTATTGAAGTATCTGAAGTTCATACAGCCTCATGGTATTTGATCCTGGAGTAGTTGCCTTCAGGGTGTCAGCTGTCCAATGCTTTGTGGAGGAGAGTAGAAACACATTGTCCCTATAGTCACACACAAATAATTTATTCACAGTATCTGATTCATGAACTTACCTGCAACCTGCAAAAACTAAGGCAAGACATATCAGAACATTAGAAATAACACAGACAAGAGTTAGGAGATATGTGTTATCCTCTGTGTTTTCACCTAACTTGTCCCCCAAAGTAAAAAGATTGTTGGCCTACAAAGAAACACACAGTTTGAATGGAAATAGACATGAGAATTGATTGGGGATTGATGCGTTAGAGCATCAAATAATAATTACAGGTGCTTAATTATACCTGAAAGCTTTAAAGTTGACTCAGTGAGAAAGGTTAGCCCCTGGCCTAACATAGGAAGCCAAAATTGCAACTTTCATTTCAGATTGGGGGGGAACAAAACTACCTCTCTGCAAACAAACAAACCCAAAATACAAAATTTTGCCCCCATTTCTTACATGACATGGGTGGACAGTCAAAACAACTGTACTTATAAAAAGGTCTATCCTTACACTGTTCTCAGTGCAAATTTCAGGTCTTTTGCTGGAGCCATTTTTGAAAATCTCTGTATTATAAATTGATGTGCCAACATGTCGATGGGAGAAAAGTGGTTTTAAACTATGTATAAAGTTTAATAAAGTTAAACCCATAGTCTGCTTTCATCATTAGGGTGTGTGAGCGTAAATAGGCTACCTCAGAATACCAGATGCAGGGGAGTGGCAGCGAGATGCAACTACCTTGTTGTCTTGTTGCTCCCTAAGGCATCTGGTGGGCCACTGTGAGAAGCTAGACTAGATCCAGCGGGACTGTTCCAATGTGAAAACTGCTGTCATGGGGGGATTAACTAACCCTAAATAACTGCTCAAAAAGGTAATGGAAATCTCCTGCTGCAACTCCTGATCAGGCAGTTATTACACCATATCTGACAGCTGCCTACCCAACTTCTGCTTGAAAACCTCTAATGAGAGAGAACCTACAACTCTATGAGGTGAACTGTTCCAGTTCTGGATTGCTCATATAACTGCTTCCACATTGTTTTGATGGATTGATTCTACCTCTCCCTTCAGGCACCATCCAAAAACTGCTCATATAACTACTTCCACATTGTTTTAATGGATTGATTCTACCTCTCCCTTCAGGCACCATCCAAAAGCTGCTTGCATCAGCCCTTCGCTGTCACAATGTGCTATAAGGCATGTTCACAACAGTGGAAGGCGCACTGGGCAGGCAGCAGTGTCAGCCCAGGTGCGCTAAAGACGGTGGATAGTGAACTGCCCTCACACTGGCTGAGTTTGGCCAGCACAGGGGCTTTTCTGGGTGGGGGGAAGGCAGGGGCAGAGGGAAGGTGGAATGGGGTAGAGGGAGGGGGTCTTGTAGACGGGGTGGCCTGGGAAGGGGGAGGAGCCAGGATTCAGCAGTTATGCTGGATCCAAAGCCCCATTCCTGAGCCATGTGGTCCCAATCTGGGCCACTGTGGGCAGCTCAAACTTGCACCTGCTATTTTGCAGACAAAATAGGTCCAAGCAACCCTATCGGACTGCCTGTGAGTTACTGCAGGGTAAGTGGACAAATGTCCTCTTACTCCATGGTGAGCTGCATCCACCTCCTACCTTGGGTAGGATGCAGCACAGGTCGGCCTGCCTGCCTGCTCCTGTCCAAGTTAAGATTGGGCTGCCCAAAAGCAATTCATTCCCTTCTTCTGCATGACAGACTTTCTGACACTTGAAAATAGTTGGTGGAGGTTCTGAGACAAAGCTCTGAAGATGACCCTACTGTGGGTGCTTTGAGTGCTACTACTGCCACTACTAACATGGGTTCAGGAGTTAGTATGGCCACGTGGGTCCTCTGATGGGCATTGATCCTTGGCCAATGCCTGTCTTAAATGTTTTTCAAAAATACATGGCAATTTTGCACATGCCACTAGTGGCACACACTCCATGGATTGGCCACCTATGGTGTAAACACACAAAATACCTTATTTTGTGTGTTTTTATACCATTCACCACATTTCCATGGATGAATATTTTGTACAACATGGGATGGTGCTCTATTTCTTTTCTCATCCTAATAATTAACCCCAAAGATCTGCAAAGAGATCCAATCGGTCAATTCTCCAGGAAGTCAAGCCTGATTGCTCCCTGGAAGGACAAATGCTGAAGCTGAAGCTCCAATACTTTGGCCACCTGATGAGAAGAGAGGACTCTTTAGAAAAGACCCTCATGCTGGGAAAGATTGAAGGCAAAAGGAGAAGGGGGCGACAGAGGATGAGATGGTTAGATAGTGTCACCGAAGCAATGAATATGAAATTGGGCGAACTCAGGAAGCTAGTGGAGGACAGGGAGGCCTGGCGTGCTGTGGTCCATGGGGTCGCGAAGAGTCAGACACGACTTAGCGACTGAACAACAACAACAACAAATAATTAACCCAAGATTTTGCAGAAAAGTACACCACGTGGAGGTAAAACCAAGATTTGCTATCTTGTTTTGTATTTTACAAACAATATCATTTTCCTCTCCAATATTTGTTGGTAACAGTTGGTTACATTCTACTGTGTTCAGTGAGGCTTTCTCCCTAAGTATAGTTATAACTGCAACCTTATAGTAGATTAAAAAGCAACACATATCTTTGAAGAATCATATCAGCTGTCAATATATGACAGGCACCATAGAAACAGAAAAGACTGGCTCCCTTAGAGTGTGATGCTAAGGTAGCAGTGCTGGAAAGGAACTGGAAAACTGGTCACCCATCATTCCGGTATGTCTATTCTCTGCAGGCTAACTCAAATAATTCAATACCACACCTATCATGTAGCTGTGATGCTTTCAGAATTGACAGTGGTTATCAATTAACATGAGACAATATTTTCTCTCCCTATATGATGCTCTCCTGGGAGAGAATAGGAACTTTCACGGAGCAAGTAGCTGTACAAAAACCCAAAGGCTTCAACTGAGAGAAAGTTTATGTATTGCAACATATTTGTTCTGTCTCAGTTTTCCACAATAAAAATTCTCATCTTACATCGAAATTAATATCAGAACAAGAAACAACCAAAGAAGCCAATAAAGTCAAGCAAGCAAGATAAAATCAAACCAGCAAAAACTGTTGATGTACTGTAGCTTGGGTGCATAGGGCAAGCTTAGCAAGGCACCCACATGATAATAGGGGAGGTGCCAGGCAAAACTCCCTAGGTAGGGAATTCAGAGGTGCAGCCACAAAAACAGGAATCATGCAGAGAAGGGCTCAGAAGTTTATATTAATGGCCAGGCAGGTTCATGTGAGAGCAATATCTTGGCCCCAGACCATGCAGTTACAGCTCCCTACCAAATTGATTTGAATAAAGCCTCAGCTTCTCGTCTTTCATGCTGCTAAATGCTTTCGCTGGGAAAAGGCGCTGGAAAGAACATTCTTCTGGTCTTTTGCCATACTGCAATTATCTCCCAGCTCAGTGTCCGCCCACCCAACATCTCACAGTGCAAGCCTATGCATGTCTACTCAGAAGTAAGCCTCATTGCGGTCAACAGGACTTATTCCCCATTAAGTGCATATAGGATTGTTTCCTCAGACTTGTCCTCTTTAGCCAGCTCACGCCCTATTTTAAGATGGGCATGCTGCAATGGCTGTCTGACAAGCAGCAAGATCTAGATGAGAGCTCTCCACACTACAGCCTGGGGGCCACAACCGGCATGTAGCAGCTTATTTTTTTGGTTAAGGTGCATTTGATAATGTTTGACGGTTTACTCACTCTATATCATTTCCCAGTTTAAGCACGACATTGTTTCTTTGGAATTGTCACATTTCTCATTTGTTAAAAACATATGCTGATTCCAAAAAAAAGAGCCAAATAAAACATATTCTTTTAAATTTCATTCATCTATTTATAAAACTGATTTTTTTTTTGGCCCATGAAAATGTGTAAAATATACAATGTGACCCTCATACTGAAAAGTTTGATGACCCCTGATCTAGGTAGTAAATGCTCTTGTCTTCTTAAAATTTTTTTCCTTTATTAAAGGGGTTAAAGTGATAGCTGAGCACAGGAGAAACCCAGAATTGTTATCCCCAACACACACATACACATCAGCAAGTAAATCTAAAGACAGAAGCTCATGGTCTTTCAAAATCAAGTCTTCTTGTGTGTGTGAAAAGAAAATAGTTTTTTCAGATAGTTTTTTTTTTTAAGCCCTGCCAATGCTACCTGAGGTAGAACAGATGTTTTGTCTCTATTATGGTGGGTAGGAATTATGCTAAAGAAATATACCCATTTTGCAGAGGAAGATGTAGGACTGAGGCTGAGAGCTAGCAATAGCACACATTGTTGTTCTTCAGTCGCTAAGTCGTGTCCGACCCTTCGCGACCCCATGGACCACAGCACGCCAGGCCTCCCTGTCCTTCACTAGCTTCCAGAGTTCACCCAATTTCATGTTCATTGCTTCGGTGACACTCTCTAACCATCTCATCCTCTGCCGCCCCCTTCTTCTTTTGCCTTCCATCTTTCCCAGCATGAGGGTCTTTTCTAAAGAGTCCTCTCTTCTCATCAGGTGGCCAAAGTACTTGAGCTTCAGCTTCAGGATTTGTCCTTCCAGGGAGCAATCAGGCTTTACTTCCTGGAGGATTGACCAATTGGATCTCCTTGCAGTCCAGGGGACTTGCAAGAGTCTTCTCCAACACCATAATTCGAAAGCATCTATTCTTCGGCGCTCTGCCTTTCTTATGGTCCAGCTCTCACAGCCATACATGGCTACTGGGAAAACCATCGCTTTGACTATGCGAACCTTTCTTGGCAGGGTGATGTCTCAGCTTTTTATTAAGTTGTCTAGGTTCGCCATAGCTTTTCTCCCAAGAAGTAAATGTCTTTTAATTTCATGGCTGCAGTCACCATCTGCGGTGATCTTGGAGCCCAGGAAAATAAAGTCTGTCACTGCTTCCATTTCTTCCCCATCTATTTGCCAGGAAGTGATGGGAGTGTTTGCCATGATCTTAGTTTTTTTAATGTTGAGCTTCAAGCCAATTTTGGCACTTTCCTCTTTCACCCTCATCAGAAGGTTCTTTAGGTCTTCCTCACTTTCTGCCATTAGAGTGGTATCATCGGCATATCTGAGGTTGTTGATGTTTCTCCCAGCAATCTTGATTCCAGCTTGTGAATCATCCAGCCCTGCCTTCCTCATGATGTACTCTGCATATAAGTTAAATAAGCAGGGTGACAGTATACAGCCTTGTCGTACTCCTTTCCCAATTTTAAACCAGTCGGTTGTTCCATGTCCAGTTCTAACTGTTGCTTCCTGACCCGCATACAGGTTTCTCAGAAGCCAGATCAGATGGTCTGGTACTCCCATCTCTTCAAGAACTTGCCACAGTTTGTTGTGATCCACACAATCAAAGGCTTTCGCATAGTCAATGAAGCAGAGGTAGATGTTTTTCTGGAACTCTCTTGCTTTCTCCATGATCCAGCGAATGTTGGCAATTTGATCTCTAGTTCCTCTGCCTCTTCCAAAACCAGCTTGTACTTCTGGTAGTTCTCGAGTCACATACTGCTGAAGCCTAGCTTGTAGGATTTTGAGCATCACCTTGCTAGCATGTGAAATGAGTGCAATGGTGCGATAGTTCGAGCAATCTTTGGCATTGCCCTTCTTTGGGATTGGAATGTAAACTGATCTTTTCCAGTCTTGTGGCCACTATTGGGTTTTCCAAATTTGCTGGCATATGGAGTGCAGCACTTTGGCAGCATCATCTTTTAAGATTTTGAGTAATTCCACTGGAATGCTGTCAGCTCTGTTGCAGTTTCACATCTCACAGTCCAGAACTGGTTGAAACTGGCAT
>JAJKFI010000029.1:4074699-4111515 GCA_029204185.1 Lerista edwardsae | reverse complement strand
GGGTCGCGAAGAGTCGGACACGACTTAGCGACTGAACAACAACAACATTGAAAGACGTACAACAAAAAAGGCCTCATATCACACAAAGCGGAGCTGATGGACTAGTTATATTTGTTGCAAATAATCATATCTGTGCCCGCCCGCCTCAAAGCAGACAGGCGTTACCTCTCATACACTTTGCTTGCAACTACGATGTGCTCTGAGCACCGTCGCCGCTTCAAATGGGCATCCCGTGCAGAACAAGAACCTGGGGGTTCTTGTTTTGCTACGCTTTCATTGCTACGCTTTCTCAGACTGCAACAGTACTAAGTAACTTTTCTGTCAGTCGAACGAACAGATGGCTGATGACGCCATTTCCTTCCCGCCTCTCCTGGGACACGGCGCGAAAACCACCCAGCTCTTCATAGAAAATAACCAATGAAGAGGACCCGGTTGAGCAATTTTTTATCTTCCCCCCCCCCAAACCTAGACCCCCGGGGGGGGGGGGGGGGGGGGCTTATTTCTTGGGACCGGGTTAGCCTCAGGCGTTTTAAAAATGCGTTGCAAATACAAACACAGCCCACAGATTATTTATTTGATAATATGCAAACAGCCCACTCCTACTGCGCGCCTGCATGGATGAGAGTGGCTTACGCCAGCCCTGCAGTGTAGGCGGCAATGTAGACAGCCCCTGCAATGTTGTTACTGGGTGGGGAGTGGCTGAGGCTGAAAAGGGGCCGCCCACGATAACCCTGCAGTGTGTATATCTTCACGTTGAATATGTATTTAGAAGTAATGCGCCGTTCTGACATTTAACAACTGCCGCCACGCCCGACACCTCCTACTGATGTTTTGGCATTGCCAGAGTCATCGCGCCCAACCGCAAGCCAGGGCACAGCCTCACGCATGCGCTTCGCAACCCCGCCCCTCAGGCAGCGGAGGTGGTGGCGCGCGCGACTCGCCCTTTCTGGCTCTATTCTCTTCGGCCGAGCAGGCGGCGACAGGAAATGGAGGCGGTGACATCAGCGCGCCGGGCTGAAGTTGCTACCGTCGTCGCGGGCGTGCGGTGAGGCAGGCGTGCGTCGAGGGGCCTGCGTATCCCGAGCTCGGCATGATAGCGGCGCGCGCCTTGCTCGTGGTCGCAGTAGCGCTTCTGGAGTTGGCCGCTGTCTGCACGGGTGAGCTCAGTCTTTGGACAGGTCAGATGGCGACAGGTCTGCTTTTCTTGGAGCGGGGCGCTTGGTGCAGGTGGCAGGAGCAGAGGATGGGCAGGAGTAGATGTAATGAGTCTCTGGTTAGCCGGAGGTTATCATGGAGGACTTATTGTGTACCCCACTTTTTGAACGCGTGCTCTGCCAGGCGGCTTACAGTGCAGTGCAGCGCAGCAACAATCAGAAACATACCCTAACCTTCTCCTCCTCTTCTTGCCACTATGTCCTTTGGTAAGCTACAGCCCCGGGCACATGGGAAGCAAATAACTAAGGAAAAGTTGCTCAGTGCCTTCTCTTTGCCATTGAATCACTAGAACTAAAGAACCAGGATACTAGGCTTCCTGGAAACTGGATGTATTTCTTTGCATTTCATATTTCAGAGTGGATGTGCTGGTGTGTGTTGATAACTGGCAATTCCAGGAATTCAGCTTAGGTTTGCTACCTCTCTGTGTTATCTGCTTTTGTTGCTGGTGGATGCTGAGATGGAGATCTGCTTTATATAGATTATAGAAATATACATGCTACCAGAAAAGAAAATAGGTGCTGAAAATAGTGGAGATACAGCCCCAAACATACCTTGGGCTGCTTTTTCCCTTTGCTATAATTAGTGATAATTTTCCTAGAATTATAAACTCAGTATTCAAAAACTTATGTGGTTACAGTTGCGAAAAGAGGGGCACACCATAATTAATTATACAGTCTTGTTCAGTGCTTTATTATTTCTTTGAAGATGCATCCCTTATATAAATAGATGGCATTTTGTATCATTTAAAAAAACCTCTCTTCCTGTCCATCTCCTCTCGTTGTCTGTCATCATTTTAAGAGGTTTATATCTTGGTTTTCCTGCAAGTGAAGCCTAAATAACATAATCTAAAATAACAAATTGTGGGCCCAATCCTATCCAACTTTCCAGTGCTTGTACAGCCTCAATGCATCCCTGAGGAAAGCTAACAAACATTCCCTTACCTGAAGGAGGCCTCCATGACTGGTCCCCTACTTCAGGATCCAGCCACACCTACACCTACCCATTAGTACAGCTGCACCAGTGCTGGAAAGTTGGATAGGATTTTACCCAGTGGTGGGATTCAAATAAATTAACAACCGGTTCTATGATGTCATAGCCGGACCAAAAAAACCCCGAAGCCAGCCGAGGTAAGCAAGTGGGCGGGGCCCGGCCATTTAACAACCGGTTCTATAGAACCTGGGCGAACCCCCTGAATGCCACCACTGATTTTACCCTAAAACAATGTTATGACAACAGTAAAATATGCCACATATACAGCAGTATAAAATAATGGTTAACTGATGAAACGAACAGCAATTTAAAACAAAAATAAAAGCATTTAAAAACAGTTTTAAAAATCTGTCTTCTCTCCAACTATGACTTAAAAACCTGGCAAAGTTGTAGTGCGACAACCGAAAAAGTTAAAGCAGGACTCGGGAGTAGGTCCCATGGGCGTAGGTGGCTTAAGGTCACCTGGTCCCAACCGCTTAGGGCTTTAAAAGACAAGTACTACTGAGACCAGTAGTAGTAGTACTGGTTTTTGCTTTTAACCAGTTAATGATGGTATCACTTTTCAACACAAATGCTCTCAAAGCAACTTGAGAGAGAGAGAGAGAGCATATGATACTACATCCCAAAGGAGTCCACCAAAGGATGGTGGGCTTGTCTAAAAAGTGTATCTAAAAAGATACGCAAGGGAGACATTGGCAATAGCCACTGGGGGAGTTGGGATGAAAATGTTATCTCTCTGCTAAGTATAAAACAGCCATCCAAAAGCTGCTTCTTTACCTTGTCAGTAGTATAGAGAAATGCTGACCATTACAACCATTACAGAGGCAACCATTACAGTTGACATATTTGCAATATGGTGCCAAATTCCTTCTTTCCATCAGCATTCAGATGGATGCATTGTGCAGCAGTGGTTCTTTCTGGACTGTCTTTAAAAGCATGGTAGTAATCAAGTCTGATTATAAAGAAGGCATGGGTCACTGGGGCTAGGCCTATCCTCGCAGATAGGGCTGCAGTCACTGTTCCCCCTAAGGTGCTCTGAGGAATTTGGCTACCTGGAAGTTCAGTTATGACGTGTGATGGCTTGAAGCCTTGGCAGAGTTACAGGGGGTAGTGTCAATGTTCTGATAACCCCAGCTACACCTACAAGGGTTTCCCATGCTGGTTGTTGTTGTTGTTGTTCAGTTGCTAAATCATGCCCAATCCTTCGCGAGCCCATGGACCACAGCACGCCAGGCCTCCCTATCCTCCACTAGCTTCCGGAGTTTGCCCAATTTCATGTTCATCGCTTCAGTGACACTATCTAACCATCTCATCCTCTGCTGCCCCCTTCTCCTTTTGCCTTCAATCTTTCCCAGCATGAGGGTCTTTTCTAAAGAGTCCTCTTTTCTCATCAGGTGGCCAAAGTATTGGAGCTTCAGCTTCAGCATTTGTCCTTCCAGGGAGCAATCAGGCTTGACTTCCTGGAGGATTGACCGATTGGATCTCCTTGCAGTCCAAGGGACTCTCAAGCGTCTTCTCCAACACCATAATTCAAAAGCATCTATTCTTCCGCACTCTGCCTTTCTTATGATCCAGCTCTCACATCCATATATTGCTACTGGGAAAACCATAGCTTTGACTATGCGAAGTACTGAAGCTGAAATTGGCCATGTATACATGTGATCCTATGTCAGACATACCATTTCTTTACAGCTGGTAATATTTGCTATCTCATTTAGAAATCATGCAGTCTAAGTGTTTCCTCTGGCTTCCTGTTTAGTTTTCAGTTGGTATCCTTTGGTAATTTCTTAGCTTCACAGGCTGTTAGTGGTAGTGGTGTTCTGAGGGGCGGAGGGGAACCCTCCAAATTACTGTTTGACACATTCTCTTGTGGTGGTTCTTTTCTGTTTTTCTTCTGTAGTGTGGCTTTCCTCACCATCTTGAACAGTTGGCAATGTTCCACTGCTAACTTCACCTAGACATCTTCAGAATAGGAAGTCTTTTCAGTCCTTGTGGCACATAAGAATCTGGGTATCTTATTTTTAGGGAGTGTTGATTCAGGTGGTTTGAGTTAAAACAGATGACATTTGGATCCCTTCTAGACCTGCTCTATTCATGTGGCAACTTGAACATTTTTTCTTGTAACTTGTGTGGATGTTTGTTGACACCCTCAAGTGTGGGTGACGACACTCTCGAGAAAAAAACACCCTCAAGTGAGACCTTTTCTTCAGGATGGGTTTCATAAAGAAGTGATGTCTGTGAGGCTTCTTTTCATCCATTCAGCTACTTGCTTTCTAAGCTTCAAGAGCACGTGTTTTTCTTTATTTAATAACTTGAAATCTTGCTGCCTTTTTTCATGGAAAAATAAGTTGACTTGGTACTTTTTTTGTCCTTCACAAAATGTAAAATTGAATTTGTAAAAGAAACAAACAAGTCCTCTGAAAGATCATTTGTTTAAAAATTTGTATTGTAGCAGTGAATATGATTACAGCAGTAAGCAGACTACCAAAGCTCTTGTTTTAGCTTGGTTAGTTAGTAGATTTTAAAGCATCAACAAAAGGAGTGCTCGCTAATACATGGGTGTGTGGTTGCAGCTTTAAAGGAGATGTCGCCAAATATGAGTGCTTCTCAGTTCAGTGTTGCTTCAGCTGTACATCTGAAGTTCTCTATGAAACACAGTTTGCTCCACTGTTCGGTTCACGATCACTATCCTATGAATATAGAAAGAATTGTCTTCAAATTGCACAACATTGCTGACTCTTTGTATGAGTCTATCTCAAGATCTTGTGATGAGTTTTGCAGAAAAAGCATTAAAAATTGGCAACTTCCTCACAAGATGAGTAGCGCAAAGGTCACAGCATGTGAACAGAACGGAGATGTGGTGGTGAAATGATACACTTCAACCAATTGAATTTTTTTCCCTGTTCTGTTCTGCTATCAAATGTTGCCTTGGCAAGAATTTACTAAGGCTATATATAGAATATTGAAAGAAGTTATGAAAATATGCATATTTTGCTTTCATAGGCATGTATGAGAGCCTTGGGATTATTTTTATTTAAAGGAAAAGCTGCTTTGCAATGATGTTAGAAAAGTCCAAAATACCATGCTTGCCCACAATTTACCAAGGGAGAAGGCAGTCCTTGGCTTGGAACCCTGGTTAGATTTATACAACTTAATTCACTTACATAAAGCAACCCATGAAAAACACTCTGGTTCTGCAGGTTATACAACTACATAGGTAAATGGCAGTATCAAGAAAGCACCGGAAAAGAAACATTTTAAAACACAATACACATATTTATGGATTTAAGGTTACAGATTTACAATTGGAAGCAAAACAAGGCACAAACACTGTTTTAAACTGTTAAAGCTGTTTTAAAACAGTTTTAAAATGGAAACAACACACATTACATGGAAAACACTTTTTACTTCTATATGTGTGTCATATGCGCACTTTAATCTTGACTGCAGAATTAAAATATACGGCAACACAAGCTAGCATGTGGCATGAAGGTTTTTTGGAACACATAGATGCTATAAGGCATTGGATTAAGTTGTGTCCACTGATTGCTGGGTAGTGTCCAAAAGTGTCCAATCCCCTTTACAATGAAGTAAAGACTCTATGGTTGTGCCCCTGAGTACACTGATCCAAAGTACCCAACCCTGCACTTGTATTGCCAGTCTGAAGGATGCTGTCTGTTTCACTTACAAGGTTGTCGATTTCACATGACATGCTGTCAGTGCTCTATATACTGCTTTTTATCCAGGATTCCGTTCTTGGAACGTTTACATATAAAAAAATCAGTGGGTAATTAAACCTGTGGATTTTGGGGGGCCCTGAACCTGACCAGAGCACAGCTCAAAATGGGGGGTTTCCCTCCATCCTCGGGACACCAGCAGAGGGCTTCTCAACCTCGCCAAAGCTGTGCGCGCTAGCACATGGCTTCAGCTATGCTCAGAATGAGGGATTCCCCCCCACTCCACAGCTCTGCTGGTGTCTAAAGGACTTTCTGAAGCCCCCTGAAACCATGTGGGCCCCTCCCGCAGCTTCGGCAGGCCTCAGAGTGGCCGTTTTGGCCGAAAAAGTCACTTTAATGCCTTTATAAGGCATTAAAAACCTCACTTCCGGTTTTCCCCAGAAACTAGGAAGTGACTTTTTTGGCCAAAACTGCCATGCTGAGGCCCACCAGAGTCATGGAAGGGCCTACGTCATGGTGTCTGAAGAGCCTCTGGAGGCAACCAGAGCACAGCTCCAGTCACCTTCAAAAGCTGCAGGTTGAGCTTAAACTGGCTCAACATGGATTCAAGGAACCTGTGTTGAGTCAAATCCATGGATGAAAAATCTGCGGATAATTGGGCTCAATCTGTAGCAGAAAGTGTAATTAAATTCCATTTTTTCAGGGAGTCCAGGAGCAGAACCCCCATGTTCTCAGGGGGTATTACAGTACAACTGTACAGTTGTGAGTGAGATTTCTATTATCAGTGGTGAAATTCAGCCAGTTCTCACCAGTTCTGCAGAACCGGTTGTTAATTTTAGGTTGGGAGAGGGAAGAAAGGGCATAGAACCAGTTGTTAGTTTATTTGAATTGAGTCTATTATGCCCTCTGATGGTGGGAATGGGAAATTGCATGGCAGGAATTACAATTGGAAGGTCTGGTAGGAAAAGTCTATAGTCCCATAAGTTTTTTTCTCTCCCCCGGTCCTGGCTGCATGCCACTCTATTTAGAATTATTTCATTGGCCCCATATGATGTGTTCAAGAATATATGGGTGAAGCAGGCCTATCCTATCTATGAAGCAATGGCCTAAAGGAGCAGGTGTGCAGGAGGTGTCCATCTCTGCCGGCTTACAGCAGAACTGTGGAGGGGAATTCATGTGCTGGTGCTGGGGCAGAGGTTCAAGAAAGATTTCTGGAAGGCTTCACACAAGCAGTTGGTGTGTTTGGTGTTGCATCTGTGTAACATCTACTTCCCCCATTTCTCCTTCTAGAGATCCTGGGATGAGACATCTCCTTCCCCAGCTGGCACCTCCCCATATCCAGTCTGCTGCTTTAGTGAAGTGGGTTCCTTTCCTGACAGGAAGGTATCAGGGAAACTTAGGTTTTTTCCTTCCCCTTCCTTCTGAGTGGCATCTGTTTGGCGGCATCTTACCCAGGTGCACTTCTTTCCACTTGAGCCTCTGTACTAAGCATGTGTGAATAGCCATTGCCCTTTGTTGGTCCACAAAAGTGCAGCCATTGTTCCTTAGGGTAATGGGTAGATGCACTTTGGAGTTCATGCCACCACCCATCTTCCTACACTTTAAACTTTAAATGCACATCCATCTTTGGTAGAGCAGTAGAGTCATGCTCACAGGGTTATACACTGAACAAGTAAGAGGTGGCAGACATAAATTCCAAATTTCTTGAAATGTTATTTCTACCCCCTTAGGCCAATTCAACAGCAATATTCACCAGGATTTCAGTGAGCTGGACTGTTGGGTGCATCATACAGTTAGCCATGTGAATGCCATAGTCCACATAGGCCTGCTCAGATTTGGCCCTGAGGATCTTAGCATCACCCTCCCATATGGACCTCAGGGTGCTTCCTGGCATCTACAGGGGCCAGAATGGGTGCAGGCATAGGAGGAATTATCCCTTGCCAGATGTGCTCCATCAATGTGAGCTGAGGCCCCTACCCAGTGGTGGTATCTACCGCGGGAGGAACCGGAACGCTGGGCAGGTCAAACAGTTGATTGGCAGCCCATCCGTTCTGTTCTGCCGCCTGCCAGCCCGCCGTTTGGGCTACCCCCGGTTGGCGCACCCCACCGCTGCTCGCCCAGGCACCCGGCGCGCCCCCCACCCGTCCCCCCCGGCAAGCAGGCGCCCCCTCCAAGGCCAGGGCAGCCTGCGCAGCGGGCGGGCAGGCGGCAGAACCGAACGGACGGGCAGCCAATCGCACGTAAGTCTCACCCAGCATACCAGTTCCTCCCGCGTTAGATACCACCACTGCCCCTAAACATTTTTTTCCTCCAGCTCTGCACATCTCAACTTGATCTTCCACCAAAGAAAATGCAAAATCCCAAAAGAGGAAAATGAACCTACCACATTAGAGCAATTGTAGGGATAGCATATCCTACTGCTAAGGCACTACGTAAGAGCAGACAAGAGGCCAAAACAGGCACTATGTCTACAGGACCCTGCTTCACCTCTTTTTACTGGGCAAACTAGGAAATGTACTGGGAGAAGCTAGTTCATTGTCACCTCCCAAAACTAGAGAACCAGACAGGAGAGTAACACCTTGGGAAAGCCTCCCCCCCCTCAAGTTAACAGATAGTCCCCAAATTTGGAGAATCCCCTTAAAATCAACCAGTAGCAGAACATGGGTGGTCTGGAAGACTCCTCCTTCTCAAGTGAACTGGCACCAAGCAGGCAAACAAACGGTAAAAATACAGCAAGTTTCTTGGAAGACTGTAAAATCAAAACAGAGGGAAAGATGCTAGGAATACACTGATAAAAAAGAGAAGAAAAGTGGGTGGCAAAGGTTGAGAGGAGTGTTGAAAGGTCAGCTGCAAAGAAAGCAAAAGCTGGTATGCCTTCTATGGGTACTTTTCTTACTCATGCTGTTTCAGTTTCCTGGTCCGTGTACCCACACTTGCTTCTGACATCTGATCAGAGCAGTGCACAAGGAGGGGAGTGTGACCCTGGTTCTTACAACTTATGAGCATTAAGCAGATTTCATCTGTAAGATTGGGTACTAGAGGGGTTACCTGAGCCACTCCTTTCCTGCTCCTAGAAATCAGGTGGGCTTCACAGTCCTGTGGCCTGGCTGAAAAATCAGTCTTTGTTTACTGGTCACTTGGGGAAGAAGATGATGCTCAAACAATAAACACGATCACAATAGGGCAAACCTAACTCCTGTCTGTGAGTGATACAATGTTCCTTTCAGAATACTGCAGCATCACAGAAGCCTCTGAAGTAGTGGTTCCCAAACTGTGGGTCAGGACCCACCAGTGGGTCATGTGCCAATTTCAGGTGGGTCACAAAGCATATAGAACAGCCATATTGTAAATACGAGAAGATGGGATGCTGGAAATGGGGAGGGCTGTGTGGTTGTTTTGCCTGTGTTAAGGTTGTGAATAGGCTTTTTTCTTTCTGATTCACTTTGCTATTGGAAAATGGCTGAGAAATTGCTGCATTCTCAAGGAAAGCAGCAGACTCCGGTGTCATGACAGCACTTCTGCCATGACATCACTTCTGCTGGGTCCTGGCCAGATTGTCATTCTAAAAGTGTGTTCCTGTGCTAAAAAGTTTGAGAACCACAGCTCCAAAGTGCATGTCTAGTTTGATGCTGTATATTCCCATAATCACATGGACATGCAGCCAAAAAACAACTCTGTATTATGAAAACATTCTCTTCTCTCCTGGTTGCTCCCCCCCCCACACACACACACACTTGTCATTGGACTTAGGACTACTATTACTGCTTGGTATAAAGGGAAACTTGATTTTTTTTCTCAGTACTTTCTTTGCTGTGGAGTTTCACCTTTTCTTGGTTTCAAGAACTACTTTGCTGGTATTTTACAGATTTCTCCCATGTCCCATAATGATATACAATGCTTCCTCTCTTCCTGTCAGGGAGCCTTCCTGTCATGTGAGCTGTATGGATTTTCTACAGTATTGCTGGGGTTTCCTTTTCCCAGGTTCAACAAAAATGTACAGTACTTTGAAAATACTTTTGCATGTTATTTCACTAAGTGAAGAAGAAACAAAGAGCCATGAAGAAACAAAGAGCTTGATTTAAATTCATAAAGGAAAAATTACATCTAAAAAAGGTGCACACAGCCCTCATTTGAACTTCTCCTAAGTCTAAAATTAGGTTTAATGTCATCGTGCAGTGGTTCCAAACTTTAACACCAGGACCCACTTTTTAAAACAACACTCTATTGGAACCCATAGACACGCCATCCTTTTTACTATAGTGGGGAGGCCGCCTTCTGGAGCATTTGTTGAGCTCCACATTCATCAGATTGGGACCATTCTGGTAACCTTGTATTCCCCTTCACCTGGCCTTCCATAAGAGCTGAGGCATAGTTGCCTACTCACAAGTAAACACATATGTGTAGCTCAGTTTCACTTTCCATGGGGCTCAATACATTGTCCTTCTCAATGTGGGGGACTCCTTGAGTGTTTTTTTTTGGGGGGGGGGTCTGCACCCATTGGATCAGAACCATTCTGGTGGCGTGTTCCTCTCAGCCTGCCCTTTGAAGTGGGCTGCGGCATGATCACCTACTCATGAGTAAATATGCATATGTGGTTCTGTTTCCATAGGGTTCAATCATTTTCCTTGGCAGCTTCACAAACCACCAAATGTTGGGTTGCGACCCACAGTTTAGAAACCACTGCCATAGTGAAAATCAATCCCACTTATACAGGGAAACAATCCTGTTATAAGCCTGTTCACTTTGGACCAGGCTTCTGGGGGCTGCTTCACACATTACTCTCTTGAAAGTCACAAGTGCTTGCTTCAGCAGCTTGTTGTCTTGCTGAACAGAGAACTTTTTGTTTCATGAAATGTGGCAGAAGATGAAGCGTGAACTGCTTGACCTTTTTTTGACCCAAAAAATTACAGTCCACAACAGATCCTATTTACCATAGGAAACACCCTGAGCATTATTATATGTTCTTTGTTTCTCTTCTACTATCCATAGGGTCAGCATGTCTGCAGCAACCTCAGAATGTTACAGTTGACATCCTTAATGCCAACATCCTTCTGAAGTGGGACTGGGATAATCCTTGTAATCTCAATGTAACCTTTTCAGTTTGGTATCAAGAGTAAGTTTCCAGTTTCCTGTGACTCATGTTAGAGGCTTTGCAAATATCACTGGGGCTTTTGGAGCGTCCTTTAAATTGCAAATGATTTATAAGAAAATAGCATGCACGTTTCAGAATGGGGCACGTAGACTGTTTTTGCAGGTTAAAGCTAAGCTTAAGCCTGGAAATGAGGTACAGATTTAATCTTTCCTAAGCATATTGGATAATAACCTACCTATATTGTTTATCTGTAAATGGAATCGGATTGTAATCTGACTGTTCAGTAGCAGAGGATGAGCACTTGTAAGAAGCAGGATAGGAGGAAGAGGACAAGCTCTTTCTTAATTTGAATGCTACTTAGCTGGCAATGGAATACAGGACAATTATTTGAGATGTTTCTCAAGAAGTATGTTGGGTGTGTCTCTGGGATTTACTAGTCTTAAAAAAATTGAGACCTGGGAGAGGGGCAAGGAATCTAATAGTGGGACAGAGCCTAAAAATTGACCTAAGATTTAGCATCCTCATGAGGAAAAAAAGCCAAAAACTGAATCATTCTGAATTGCCCATTTGCCCCAAAGCTTACTTGTGGCAATTGGGCAGTTCAGAAGTCTGGAAGAATTTTCATGCTTTTGTGTGAGGATGTGAGAGAGAATGCACTGTTTACAGCAGGAGTTTCCAGACTCCGGCCCGCAGTGCAACAAAAAAAGCCCTCAGACACAGAGCGGTAGTGTCAGCGAAGCCTTACAGTTCCGCACCACAGTGTCCTGTCTCCACTCCCGATCTCTTCAGAAATTTGCTCCAGTAAGCCACTTCCACTGCCAATTGCCCCAGAAGGCTCTGCACCCTGATTTCCCAGTGGAGGCAGCTACCTTGTACACGTTTCTGCAGAGATCAGTAGCAAAGATAAGAGGTTGTGGTGTGGAATAATTTGGCTTCACCAGTGCCAAGCCTGAGGGGCTTTTCTAGTTGCATAGGATCTGGCCCGTGTGCCATATTTGGAGGCCCCTGGTTTAAAGCAATGTAGCCCTGGGTTCAAAAAGTTTCCTGTATCTTTACGTAGTATGTCGCCTTTTGCTTTGCTGGCTACACAGTTGGTGGCAGCCATGGGTCTAGTTGTGCCACCAGACAGTTTTTGGAAAGGGAGGGCGCAAATTTGTAGGGTGAATAGTGAGGGTTAAGTCTTGAATAGTTAATAGTGAGTAGTAATCTTGAGGGTTAATAGTGAATAGTTAAGTCTTTCCAAACAATCCACTTTTTCCTGTGATAAACAGGAAGAGTAGCAGGAAGCAGTGTGGGGAGGGATTGGGCTCATAAGAACATAAGAAGAGCCCTGCTGGATCATTCCAAAGGCCCATCTAGTCCAGCTTCCTGTATCTCACAGCAGCCCACCAGGTGCCCCAGGGAGGCATGAGACAGCAAGATGCTTGCATCCTGTTGCCATTCCCTTGCACCCGGTACTCTGAAATAGCCTGCTCCTACTTTCTACGCTTCCCTCCAGCAGATTGCAAGTGTTGGGTGACAGCCAGTGTTCCCAAACTGCTTCCGGCCTGACAGACAATCTGGGGACAGGACATTTTGGGCTACCAGATGATGTGGATGCAGATCAAAACGAAAGGAATTTCACATGAACATACTCAATGCTGACTGCTCTCGCTGTTTGAGCAATTTTTTTTACTTTTTCTTTTAGGATACCTCCCGATGACTATGATGAGAGAAACTCTGGAAACTGGACAGTTATTTCTGAGTGTCAGAATGTGATAGACAAAGAATGTGATCTTTCATCTGCAATAGTCAATTATTTTGCACAGTGTATTGTGAACATAACAGTAGAGTCAGGTGAAGATCGCTCTCCATGGACCTCTTTAAAATTTTATCCTTATGAAGAAGGTATAAGTCTGCAAGTATCTATTCTGCATTATGTGCAATTATTAAACGTTGAGCTGATAACCAATGGAATATGTTTATTGCTCTGTGATTGTGGGGTCATGACCCAGTGTTTTGTGGGTCATGAAACTGACAAGGCAGATTAGGCTATCTGCATCAAGGGTTACGCAACCTGCTATTTGGTGGCAGGGGAAGACACTGCTGTCCAGTCACCATTATAGCCATAGAGGCTTGAGCAGCTGGTAAAGTGGAACTTTTTTTTAGGTTGGTGCCAATGCTAAAAAGTTTGGGAATCGCTGCACTAGAGCCCCTGCATCATTTGTAAATACCTAAATTCAACTTCAGTCAATGACCAGTCACTAAAGTCTTTTCTTCCAGGCTGGCAACTTTTATTTAAAAGTGCAAGGTTTGTGCCTGGAGATTGTACCTTTAAATACACTGAGCCAGGAAACAGCCACTGAGGACTGAAAGACATCCTTTTCACTAGCCCCTGCTAAACTCCTGCCCCTTCCCTGCCTAGATCAAAGTGAAATTGTCTTGGCCACAACAGGCAGAGGAGAAAGATAAGCAAATGAATGGTAGAGGAATGGGGCACCAGGCATATTGGTTGCATCATGTCTCAGTACTTGCTGTCTCTGCAAACTAAGAACTGATCGAGGAGGAGATGGAAGCATGAACCCTTTTAAATACCTGGCAATTTATTCCATTTAAAACTTCCAATACTCAAGTGTTGCTACCTCACAGAAGGGAAAAGATACAGGTCCCCATTTCCTTTTCCTTTCAGGTGGCAATACATAAAAGGATGTGATTTTTTTCCTTTTTCTTCTTTTTTAATACATTTTTTTGCATCAGTACAGCATCCTGAACCTCGTCCCCAGGCCAGGTGGGTCTGCTCAGGTGGGAATTGCTGACGCAGATCTGAGCAGCCCCATAGGACTGGCTGGCGCTTACCCTGGGATGAAGGGACTAGTGCCCCCTTGTGCAGAGGCAAGTTCCAGCTCCTGCCTACTATGTGTAGGATGCAGTGCAGGCTAGGCAGCCTGCCTGCTTCAACACAAGCTAGGATTGGGCTCCTAGAGGGATAGTGCTGTCTGCAGGCATGTACCTGGCAATTCTGTGAGTGAATTTTCTGTATAAAGATGGTTTTACTGCCTTCAGTGTATTGATAGCCAGATGCCTTGGTTAGTGTGGTATTTGCCTTCATAGGCTTAATTTAATTGTACAATATTTGAATTGCTTTATGATTCGTACTCTGCCTAGGATGCCTCTTTTAGAGGGGAAAGTCAGAATGGAAATATTCTAAATAAGCTATCTGCAAGGACTCATCTCCTCTGAACTACTCTCAGTATGGACATATTAATTTTTAGTGTGCTTAAGTTCTGTTGTCTTTGGTCTACAGCCAAAATTGGTCCTCCAGGACTGCAGTTTGAGCCAGTAGATGGAGAAGTAAAAATCAACATTATACCTCCAGAAGCCAACCAGGCAAGGAAAATGTGGGTTATGGATTCTTTGAGCTACAGGCTAGCTATCTGGAAAAACTCATCCAATCCTGAGGTACGGCATTTCTCTCCTTGCGCTGTTTAAGATTTGCATTGTTTGCTGAACTGTTCCTCCAGTGTAAATTCTGTACTTGTGAGTTTCATTGATACAGTTCAATCCATTATTTAGTATTCATACACAATTGCTAAATATCTAAGGTTACAGTCTCAGACTCACTCAGAAATAAATCCCATTGAACTCAGCTAGATTTATTTCTGAGTAAATGCTTCTGATGCAAAAGCTCTTGCTGCACAAGACTGATGGTTCTTATTTTTTTAATGAGTTGTTGCTTAAATGTAATGCAGCCGTTCTATTGTTTCTATTGTCCAGTGTTGTACTTTCTCCTGGGATGCATGAGTGTGAAACGGTTGGATTAAGCAACATACATTTTTATACGTTTGTTCTGGGCCTTCAGCTCCAAAGATGGGTGAAGCTTAGCTGAGTGTCTTTTCTCCAACCTTTATTACCAAAATCTGCTGGCCATTGCTGTGTCTGTAAACCAAGAACTGATGGAGGAGGAGACGGAAGCATGAACCTTTTTAACTATCTCGCAATTTATTCCATTTAAAACTTCCACCACCCAACTGCTTCTACCTCACTGTGGGGAAAAGATATAGGTCCCCATTTCCTTTTCCTTTCAGGTGGCAACACATAAAAGGGTGCACTTTTTTCTTTTTAAATACATTTTTTTTGCATCAGTACAGCATCAACTATCTTTGGCTGTCATGAAGAAATCGTAGTAATTTTATATGCATTTGTTTGTCTGATTCAGGAAAAAACCCAAGATATTTTTTCGGGGCAGATCATTCCTGATCTTGAGCCAGAGACAACTTACTGTTTGAAAGTCAAAGCACAACTACTGAACCACATTGCTTTATTTAGTCCTGTGGAGTGTATAGAAACACCCAGTGGTATGTATGTGTTTGCTTTTTCCCCCTACTTTAACCATCCAAATCTCTTCTCAGTTGGGGTGGGGAGGGAGAGAATCTGTGTGAACTGTGAACTATGAAATTCTAGTAAGTTAAAAATACTCTGAGGCATGAATCGGGAGGCCTTTGCAAATCATTCTGCATTCTCATCAAGGATTTTTCCCACTCTTTTTTTTCTTTTAATGGGATCTCAGCACTTTGTGTTGCATCAGAAGCCACGGTTACACTCTGCTTAAGCCCTGGGTACAATTTGTTGGGCAGCTCCTGGGGTGTTGCTGTTTAGGTTCTAGCCTGTGATTGTGGAAGAACTGTTTGTGGAATTTGTACAGCTTCATATGTTTCCATTATTCCTGAACATTGATAGATTTTTCCTCTTTTTTAATAGCTTGGGTTGGTCTACCCCGCCCTGAAAATCTTCAGTTTCATGCCTTGGATATGAAGTGTCTTTTGTACTGGGATAATCTATATGGTGAAAATGTGACGTTCATGGTCCAGTTCCTCTCGTAAGAATCCCTGTTGTGTACACATTTCATACTGAATTTTTACACCCCAGCTAGTTACTACATTTGTTGTGACTGTGAAGCTTGAGGCTTTTTAGAAAAGTAAACCTGAGAAGTATGTAAGAACATATTCAGAGCCCTGCTGGATCAGGCCAAGAACCCAAGTAGTCCAGCTTCCTGTGGTCAATTGGATGCCTCAGGAAGGAAAGTAAACCCTTCCTAACGCCAGTCCTTTTGTAGTCATTTTGACCAGGGTTATACTGTATTGGCTAAAAATACAGAAAGAAAAGCACACATATGACATAATACTTTGACTATCCCATTGTTAATTCGAGAGATGCTGTAAGGGAACCCAGTGGGCAAAATGGGCACAGTGCCTAGTGGTTGGCAACTAGCACCCACCTCCCTGTATCTCTTACGTTCTCTTACTGGAGAAACTGGGACTGAACTTGGAACATATCCTTTAAAGCTAGAGTGGCCAGACAGAAAGAGGTCACCTTGTGCCTTGGGTTGAGAGGGAGGGAGAGAGACAATCTAGTAATCAACCTGGGCAAATGCACAAAGGGGGTGCATAACCCTGCTTTTTATAACCTGTGTGCATTAGCCAAGTTTCACTTATGGAACTGGATATTAGGGAGGGATCATCTGAACTTGTGCACTCCTGAGAATTGGTGGGTTTCACAGTCCAATGAGCTGTCTGAAACCCAGGTCTATTCTTTCACAGTCATTGGGAAGAACAACATTGGGGCAAACCAAATGATCCAGCAGCCTCTTTAGGATGTCACTGATTGCAGAAGCTGCTGGGGTGCTAGAAAGGTTCAAAACAGGTGAAACATAGGCAAAATATATGGAGAAAACAGAAACAGACAGAAACAGCTGCTGTAAAAAAAACAAGAAGTCTTGTGTTTTGCAAGAAGTTATAAACAGAAGCTTGCACTGCTTCAACTTGTGTCAGTTTCCTGGGTAATAGCGGCTCACTGGGTCAGCTATAGCTTTAATGGATGAGTGTCTGATTGGAGAGTCAGTTTCAGAGAGAAAGCTAACACTTTCATCCTATATACACTTACCTGGGAGTAAGTCCAATTACACCATTGAGCGTCTCTTCCCAGGGAGGGGTAGCTGGAACCCCAAGGACTTGGTGCTTCAAATGCGTTGGTCAGTCTGGTTGTGACGGGGAGTATATGGTGGATATACCCTCTTCTTTCTTACTGCCAGAGTCCTGTAAGAAGTTTAAATTTGTTATAATATGGACTCTCCATGTCAGACTTAACTGGCCACCACATCAAGTTAAGGCTGTGTACAATCCTTTGAGAATGAGTTCTGTTGAACTCAAGAGAAGCTCATTTTTAGTAAATGTGAACAGAACTAATTTCTAAATATGTACTCATAAATGTACAGGATTGTTCTTAATCAGCCTTATTTTGTTCTAATAGTGCATCTAAAAGAAGTTCTTCTCCAGATATTTCAAAGCACTGGCGCTCTGTATCTGGATGTGAAAACATCAAAACGTCATATTGTGACTTTTCATCTTCTGTAAATAGTTTTGGAATTTACTATCTTCGTGTACAGGCTATGAATAGCCATGCCAAATCAATGTGGTCTAAAGAGATAGAATTTGAGCCTAAAATACACAGTAAGTATCTCCTTATCTTCAACTTCCATACTTATTTTTTCTAGTTGGAAATTTTATTCAATTCATAAATACAAACTGTAAAAGGCAGTGAGTGAACCAAGATGTTAATACAACAAATTAGAAAATGTATATAATCACTAGTCAATCACTAGTATTTATATACCGCTTTTCAACACAAAGTTCACAAAGCGGTTTACAGGCAAATAATAACATTAAAGTTAAATGGCTCCCTGTCCCAAAAGGGCTCACAATCTAAAAGAATGGAGAACACCACCAGCAACAGCCACGAGAAAGACACTGTGCTGGGGTGAAGAGGGACAATTGCTCTCCCCCTGCTAAATATAAGAGGACACCACTTGAAAAAGTGCCTCTTGCCCAGTTAGCAGGGGTCTTCTCTGTGAGAGCTTTTTTTGGGAAGAACATATAAATTCAACCAAACATACTTATTAAATCTAAAATTAACTTATTTTATCTAAAAAGACTTAATCCCAAAGTATAACTAAAACTGGAGATATTCAGCTAAGTATATAAACTAGTAAGTACGACGACTCAACAGAATTTAATCAAGTTATTGAAATTATTCCAATAAAAGGAGATTAAATATTTTAGTAGTTCTAATCATTTAAGAAGTTGGTTTGTATCTCACTTCTGTATATGAGTAAAAAGGGTGAAGGAAATTTTTATTTAACTTAAAAATGTAGCCAAAGTATGCCATGTAAATTCCTAAATAACTAAGAGCACAACCCAATATAGCAGATCATTGGAGAAACCACTTGGTTTAAATCCCTCATTTTAAATGTAGATTTTGTATAGTTATACTTGAAAACTGCGTACATTCCATTTTTAGTCATGCCATTCATGTAATACTTATCCAAGAAGAAAAATTATAGTCTCATCGATGAAAGTTTGCTCTAATCATGAGAAATTTCAAATATAAGAAGTATCTTACATTCCTTAAGCATAGCCCAGCATACCAGACAAAACTGAGTCTGTTCAGACACCTCCTTGAAACGGAAGACACCTTCATTCATAACTGAAAATGTAGATATGATTATAGCAGCTTACGTACATGCTGTTCTATGCAAAATTTTCATATGTAATATGTTTTGTATATTTTACTATGAATTCTTCAATTTTTAAATTTCTGTACAGCAATATGTCAAAAGGCTAAATTTCTTCATGCCCATAGGTTATCAGTTTTTTTAAACATATAAGTAGTAGTAGTAGTTCAGGAAAACTCTGCTTCTGTGAAAACTCCTGTTTGTGGTGGCACAAGCCCCAAGGAAGGGAAGAATACTGTCACTCAACTAGATTGCTCCCTTAAATTAGATGTGTTCACAAATTACAGAGCTGCAGGAAGTTAAAATGGGCATCTTATCAGGTGCAGACCCAGCCAATGGGCTACCTAGGGGCTGAGATGGAGGCGTGCCGCCCCCACTCTGCCCTGGCCCCCACACCATGCCAGGCTCTATTTCAGAGCAGTATGGAAGCAATAGGGAAGCCTCTTTCCTAGCCAAAATGAAGCTTCCAAGATGGTGGTGCCCAGCTTTTTAAGATGGCTGCCCCAGGCTCTTCATGACCCCCTGAGAATTGGTTCATGACGGCCTTGGGGATTCAGACCCACAGATTGTGAACCACTGCATCAAGTAAATTAAGCATTTACAGTGAGTTCTAGTTATCTGCTAGGGTCAGGTTCCTGGAAAACCCTAGCACAGGGGTAGGCAACCTTAAACACTCAAAGAGCCATTTGGACCCATTTTCCAGAGAAAAGAAAACCTCGGGAGCCACAAAACCGTTTTGACATCTAAAAAAACTATATATGCAGTGTTATCTTCATTTTAGATGTCAAAAGGGTTTTTTTTACCTTTATGCTATGTATAAAAAAACTGTAGTGTGTTGCATTTTTGAAATGAATAAACTGCTACAGAGGAGTCCTATTGGCCCAGCTGGGGCAAGGGGAACAATCTAGCACACCAGTGCATTCCTAACCTGCACTTGAATGCAGCGAAAGGCTGCTGGCCTGCCTGCTCCTGTGCAAATTAGGATTGAGCTGTAAAATAATAAGAGAGACCCTTGAATGCCACACTGGACTCCTTGGAGGAAGGACAAGTGATACATGTGAGCAACATCAACACTGGCTAAAGAAAAAAACCCTCACACCTTGCCTTGGCTGCCGGCCCCTCCATCGTCCTGCGGGTGGAGGTGGAGGAGCTGCTGCTGCTGCTGCTGCTGCTCATAGTCCATCTGAAGCTGCGGCTGCTGCTGGGGCGGCGGCGGCGGCGGGAAGCGGTACTGCTGGGCCTGCGGCGGCGGCTGCTGAGGCAGTGGCTGGGGCTGGGTGGAGGAGGCGGCGGTGGCGGCGGCGGAGGGGGTGGCAGCGGCAGCGGCGGGAGGGCCGCGAATGGGAAGGCGGCGGCTGCCATGAGGCTGGGGATGGCGGGCTGTGACTGCGCCTGCGCGGGCGGCGGGCCCTGCATTACCAGCCCTGGCGGCGGCAGTGGGAGGGCCGCGAACGGGAAGGCGGTGGCCGCCATGAGGCTGGGGATGGCGGGCTGTGACTGCGCCTGCGCGGGCGGCGGGCCCTGCATCACCAGCCCTGGCGGCGGCAGCGGGTACCCGGCCTTTCCCGACCAATCTGCGCCGGAAAGCTCGCAAAGCCGCCTCGGCTGCCATAATCTCAGCAGCCTTATGGCGACCGGAGCCAACGCGACGCCCTTGGGGAAGCTCCACCCGCCGCCGCCGCCGCCTCCTCCTCCACTCTGTCCCCTCCTTTGCCACTTTCACCCGGACTCCGGAGCCGCACAAGAAGGGTAAAAGAGCCATTTGCGGCTCAGGAGCTGCGGGTTGCCGACCCCCGCCCTAGCAGATAGTGAATTCTCTCATAATGAACCATGGATCCTATGGGATCAATGGGGTTAAGTGCAATGGGTTGGGAGATACCATACCTGCTTCTCCCACCGGCTTCAAAGGCTCCACGCTGGTCACAGGCACCATTCTGAGGGTCACTGCTGCCTCTAGAATATCTCTGCTTCTCTCAGGAAGCCAGCAAAGACCTTCCAGAGGCAGCAGGGACTTTTAAAATGGTGCCCACGACCAGCGCAGATCCCTTTGAAATGCCTGTAGAAAGGTTCTGAAGCTTCCCACAGGCATTTCCAAGGACTCCACGCTGGTCACAGGCACATTTTTGGACATTTCTGCTGCACTCCAGATGCCTGCAGACATCTTTGAAAGGCAGCAGAGAAGTTTGAATTGCAGATGCATGAGAACAGCGTCATTCTCTCTTGTGAGGTAGGTGGGAATCCTGCCTCTCAAGGATACGCCTGAGCCTTATCATGATGGGCTCCCTCCTTCTACTTGTCAGAATTGGGAGGAGTCATCACCGTGCCATCTGCGGTGGTTGTGTGTGTTGAACTCGTTCTATTACTTTAGACATTGCTTTATGTTTTGGACCTTTAGTTCAAGCATTAGAGCTTTACATCTTTTGTTTACTTAATACTATTTATAATTGTTTTAAAGATGAAATAAGCCCACCGAGTGTCTACGTTAATGCCAGTGAGGATTCGCTCTATATTTTCGCCTCCCACAGAGACATCTATAAAGAACTATATGGAGATTTGTACTACCGAGTTTGGTACTGGAAAAATTCCTTGTATACCAAGGTAAAACTTTTTATTACATGAGAGAAATAATGATATATTGCAGGACTGTCCAACTTGTGCCATTCTCCAGGCCCTCTGTGGTCCCTTCTAATGCGTACTGGACCTTCCGTTACTATAATCTACTTGAACCACCTGGAGAATCGCAATAAATGGTCAGCATGCTACAATTAACAGCCCAATCCTACCTAAATTCCCTAGCTGATGCAGCTGAGCCAGCGCGGGCTACACTGCATCCCATGGGAGAATTTAGCAGGAGCAAAGTCCTGCTAAATTTTAGGGTAAGGGAACATATGTTCCCTGTTGCTAGGGTAAGCCCCAGCCTCTGCCATCAGTGACCTTGGGCCAGTGCGAGTAATATCACTGGCACAAGTCTGCATTGATCCATGTTGCTGGATCGGGCCTAGGAGGGTGGGTAGGATGCAGCCTGCACCTGCACTGCTGATCCTGCCCCTCTTTGGGGTCCAGTCCACCTACCCCCTGTCCCATCACCACTCTGTTACCTCCCCACCCTTCCCCCACCCCTGCCCTGCTTGGCGTTGGAGTTAACTGCTTTGGTAGGTGCCCTCTGGTGTGCCCACTTGAATGGGAAGGCTTCGGCCTTCTTGCTGGTGGGCCTGGAAACTACACTATCTCTGCTTCGTGGCACATTTGCAACAGCTAGCGCCGGTGGAGCGCACACTCTACTGGCGCTGTAGGGGGATAGGGTAAGATTATGCCATAAAAAACCCTTGTATGTCTTCTTTCTTTTAAAATAATTCCAGTATTGAGAAATCGGCAATATTTCATGACATTAGACAAGGCACCAAGAGCCAGCTCATCCCTGAAGCAGATCAAAGTCATTGCATTGAGGGCAATGGCTTTGTGAGGGCACCTGCCACCGACCTCTGCCACTCCTGTTTCCGTTTCCTACATTTGAAAGGGTCTCTCTTTTTCCTCTTCTGCTCTGTTCCCCTCTTCCTCTTCGAACCCAGGGAGCAATAGAAATGAAGTTGGCTGGTGCACTGTTGGTAAGAGGAAAGCAGCATTTAGAATCAGTTCTTAAGAGCCAGGAGGTCTTTGCCAGTTCTGAATTCAGCAGATGATCTTTGATTCATGAGAGATTTGATGGCACGTTCCTACTACAGAGTTAACTGTCATCATAATTCTCCCATTCGTACCATCCACAAGAATTTCTCTTTGTTTGATGGGGCATGTTTGCTGTAATGTTAGTTGATAGATAGTTAATAGATAGTTGCTTGTAAAAAAAAAAAGTCGTCATCTTACAGAATTTAGGAAAAGTTTGCAAGCTCAGAGCAGAAGGTTGACACTTTAAAAAATTGTTCTTTATTATCTAACTCTGTGTCAAACATGGCTTTGAAAGTGAAGTCCTTTCTCCAGCAACAAATAAAGCACTAAACATGCACTATATTAGTAACTAGGTTGCAGTGATGCTTCTTCCAGCTTCCATCAGCCAGCACAGAAAACTGGGCTCCAGGTGATTGGGAGACCACACTACCCAGCAAGCCATGCACCCCCCCCCACCACAGCTGCATCTGATTGGGTAGTGATTAACTCTGCTGTCTAGAGTACAGTACAGCAGTGCTTCCCAATCTGTGGGTCCCGATCCACCATTGGGAAGCAAAACTGGGCCATTCTCCATTAATGAGCCCTTGAGGAGCTTTTGAGCACAAAACGGGGATTTTCTTTGTCTCAGGGAGACCTGTGGAGGGGGCTGCAAGCCTCCCCAACCCTTCTGACAGCCCCCTGACCTACCAGACATGTAAAAATGTGCAAGGGTGCCTGCAAAATCACTGCAACGCCATTGGGACACCTTCTCCAGCCGTAGTCCCCACCTCTGCAGGTACTTGCAGTGTGCCCAACATCCAAGTAATACTTTGGGAACTGCTGCAGTACAGAGTGGGCTTCCACAATGTGTTCTTGCCTGTATGCCTGGAATGTGTAGGGAGCAGGTGGGGGGAGGGAGGGATAGAAACACATAGCCCTGCAGTACTGTGACAAACCAAAGTTACAGTTTACACCATGAGAAATGTTAATGGAATGTAGTCATGTTTTATTTAAATTATTTTTGGTTTTATCTTTTTTTAAAAAAATATTATACAGATGAATCAAATTGAAGATAAATCAACACCATTCACAATCTCAGGCTTGACCCCTTCAACTTTATACTGTTTAAAGGTGCAAGCATACCCTCAAAACTATAATGTAAGCAGCAGGTTGAGCAATGTGACATGCACTGCAACAGCCGATGGTATGTGATGTTCAACAATGGAATGTGTTACATGTCTGCTCAAGAATTGTAATGGACATAGAATTCAGCATATACATTTCCATGTTGCAGTTTGACTGGATTTAATTAGCAGAACAGTAATCGCGTTATTTTGGGAACTTTATGAAAAAAGAGTTGGTGAACGTGCATTTATTGTAGAATGTTTCAGAAACATTCTGGAACATACCAATGTTATGTTAAACTTCATATTTAATAGGGTGCGTTAAACCATGCTTACCTGTGGTTTCTGTTTTTAAGTCCAACTTAGTTTGAAGTTTTGTTTTTGGAAGAGTATGCAAGCTCTGCATCTTTTCTGCCCGCCCTCCCCCCAAAAAACCCTAATTCTGTGGCACTATAGCATTTCATGTGCCAGAACATACTGATACTACATTAGAAACATATATTCTAAATATTCAGCTTTGTTAATGTAGCACTTTTCCATTATCTAAATGGTTTAGATCTAAATATTCTGTTTGCTTGCTTTTGCAGGAAAATCTTCATATCAAACTGATATACAAACCATTTTTATAGTCTTGGCAAGTACTCTGGGTGGTATCGCTGTTGCATTACTGTTGAGCTATGCTGTGTATTATATTTCGAAGAAGATTAAAGATGTATTTTGTCCATCTTGCAGTCTTCCAACGAACTTTGAGGTATTTATACAAGTTTTTTTAATTAACTGATCTTTGGCAGCAGTATAATAATTATGGGGCACATAATCTTGCAACTCTATCTCGGCATTGTGGGTTCTCCAGTGTGTTGCAGCAGAACTCCCAGTGAGCATGCTTTTACTATTTCCATAGTGAGAAGGTATGGGAACCGAGATACGCCCAGTCTTCTACTAAAGGGATGTACAACTGTACAACTGCCTGCACGTGAATGTCACGTGCGCATTCGGGTTCTTATGCATGTAAGAAGCTTTCAGTTGGGACATATGAATTTTATTAGAACTGGATGTATTTGCTTGGTGAATCTAGATATACTCTAGATTTGCTAGATACCCAAATACTGTATGTACCATTGATTTGTTTAATATTGGGTAAAGGAATAGCATTTTTACTTTTAAAATATCATGTAATATCCTGAAGGTTTTTCTGTGCAATGTACTAACAATGAAGGAGGCCAAGCATAAATGTTCGCTTACTTCCTCTTCACTTTTCACTTCCTCCTGTTTTGCTTTTAGCCAGACAGTACATAATCTCCCCTCCTCCCCTTTCACACAGAATATTCAGTAATTCTGCAGCACTCCAAGATCATAATAAGGATTTTAAAAACTCTTAATTGCTAATTAAATCCTTATTACGATTAAGAGTTTTGTGCCACCCAAAAGGATGTATCCTTTTCCCCAAAAAACTTTAAGGCTTGCTTTAATTTTCATTTTTCTATATTCTTATGTTGATCTACTAACCACTATTGCTACTTTCTCTTGAAATGCCCTGGAGCCAACGTTATGCTGAACGATGCAACCCCCAAAAACAGCAGCTGTGCAGTTTTTCCCTCTGAGTCTAATGTAAATGTATACTTACCATGTTCAGTAGCAGCCATGTTCAATTCAGTGTCTGCTTTGCAACTTTTCCCTGAATTTTAAAGTTGTGTGTATGTGCATGTATCCTGATTTCTGGTTGCATAGAATACCTTTCAGTAGTGCCCTCATCAATCTACAAAAATGTTTTCTGGCATTTTAAAGAACAATATTAAGCAGAACAGTATAGTGAAACTGCTTAATTAACATTTCAAAAGCTTATTGCAACATTTTTCTCATTACTTCCTTTGTTCTTTTTGATCTACAGAACATTGTAAGGAAAGATTTAAGTTCCTATTTGATAACTTCAGAAGAGCCAACAGAACAATTTGTTGTCATTGACAATTTTCCAAATGAAGTTAATCTGATTGACCTTAAAGACCACAAGCAACTGGAACAGATCAGCGAAGACTCGGGAAACTATTCTAATGATGATATCTCTGGAAGCAAACAATCCCATGAAACCCTACAACAGGAGATACAATGACTCTGGAAAATAATAGGTCGAAGTTGCATGCCAAGAGAGACAGCATGATTAGCACCCTGCTAATTATGACTACTGTTACTGCTGTTCTCTTTGATGTAAGGGAGACTTTGAACCAGAGGTTGCCTGACAATTGGCTCTTTTGCCAAAGATTTGGAGTATCTGTTAGGAAAAACTTCTGGAATGCACAGCACAAATCTTGAAGGAGTCCTGTATTAGAACATCAAGGGAAAAATTTAACTGGTGCTTTAAATGACTGCTTATGTTGGTGCATGTTCAAGTGCAAAGAAGATATCCTGATGAAATAGGAAATCTAGGTTGGTGTGGATGCTGATTTTCGCTATAATACTGATGTCTAAAGGAGAATATAGGTCAATGCAGGCTGCAGGAAGAACCAAAAAGTACTGAAAGACGAGCTGGTCCAGCTTTTTACGAGGAGGAAAGAACTTTTTATCGAGTATATGCCAATGTGTTCAGGTTTTCCTTAAAATATTGATTGAAAAGCAGTATTTGCTTTAACAGGGATTGTAAATGTAAACCAGAAAGGCCAACAATGTTATGTTTATAGAGGGTATCTGAATATTGAATTTTCCCCGCTGTTGTGTGAGGAAGAAAAAAATTTAACCCACTGTCAAGGAGATGTAATGTGTTTTAAAACTAGCTAGGAGATGGCTCCAGTTAAGTTTTTATTTTGTAAACAAGAATGCAGTATCCATTGGTTCAGTATCCACATCCCAGTATCCACTGATTCAGTATCCACTGATTTGGTATCCATGGTTTCAGTTATCCACGCATAGCATGGATACTGGGATGCCTATTAAAAAGATAGGGGAACATTAAGCATCTCTTTTTTTTTTTTTTTACCTTGCTGTAGCAAAACCACTAATGGGACACCTTTTTACAAGTAGGGGAACAAGAATCCATCGTTTCAGGTATCCACAGTGGGGTCCAGAACAAAACCCCAGCAGATACTGAGGCATGCCTGTAATTACCATATGTCCCTTATTTTGTTGTTGCCAACGAGGAAATCAAATTGCAACGGCTAATCAAGTTGTGTTTTTTTAGAACACTTTTTTTAAATAAAGAGGAGTGGCTTTGTTTAATAAAGGAATTTTATTTTTACCTTCTGTTTTGTTTTCTTTTGTAGAGAGATGAGAATGCTTGAAACAAATGGTACATTAATGTTTTGTATACTTTACATGTACTTACAAGTTGGTTTTATTCTGGCTGACATTTATCTTCCTATCACTGTCTCCCTGTAGTATTAAAAGAAGTGAAAATATAGTCAGCCCACATTTTACACACACTTTACTTTAGATTGTGAGCCCTTTTGGGACAGGGAGCCATTTAACTTTATTATTACTATTTGCCTGTAAACCGCTTTGTGAATTTTGTGTTGAAAAGCGGTATATAAGTACCGATTGATTGATGAATTCAAACTACTCGCAACTGGCAAGCAAAAAAAACCCCAAGAAATGCAACAGTTTAAATAGTGGAGGCAATTCTGCGCACCATTCCACTTACTAAATAAATGCCCCGTAGCAAGCCAGAGGTTGGCAAATGAAGCTGCTTTTCCCTCATTCAGTCATTTCCCATGTGCCTCTCATTGTGTTTAAACAGACCAGGTGTTTTTCGGGTGTGACGTATTTTCAAGGTAATCTTGGATATTCACAGTTTTAGCTTTACCTGTGCACTCTGGAACATAATCCTATAAGATACAGACTAATTGTACTTCCACCACAGTAAGACTTTTGCCCATATAAATACCTATCAAGTTCGTTCTTGTGTAGATAGTGAACATTGTGTGAGTGTATTCACCTTGGCTACAGTTAATGCATTCCATGGCCTTTGTTACTGCAATTAACTCACGCAGTTCTTGATCATCCCTTTACATCTGGGCTCTTGTTGGTAATATGTACTCTTTCCTTAGAGATGTATAAGAAATGATCTAGTTAATCCAGTATGAACCCCATTTTGCCAACCTTTGGCCCATCTTCTGTCAGTGTTCCTGCTGTTTGTTCCTAAATCTTGATTCCTAGGACAGCAGCTGTGCAATTATGATCTAAGTCATCTCTTGAGTTCCTGGGGGAGGAAATGTTTGGCTAGCACAATCTCCATTTACAAAAACAATGGGAATGAATTGGGATCAGTGCACAATGTTTGGGGTGCCAATCCTCACTTTAGCTTTATTGGTTAATTTTTGGAGATGTCTTTGTGCAGATGCAGTATTGCATCAGACCATCAGTACAACATATTTTCACCCAAATGCTCTGGTTTAAGTGCTTTAGTGTAAATATAGAACTTTTTTTTTTTGTTTTGAAATGGCATAAAAATGTGAAATGGTGTGACTGACAATAGCAGGGCAATAGTAAACAAAGATTGCTGTTCGTGACTGTTACAGGAAACAAAATGAGGTGAACTTGAAAGGCCAGGAAGATAATATACACTGGTGTGTGTGCATTTGTGCAAGAGGGTGCAGTCCAGACTGCTGAACATCATGTGTTGACATTCACCTTCTTTTGACAAATTGGGAGTTTACTGTGGAGACAAATACTACATACATGGGGAATTCATCTTTTCAGTAATGAGTAAATAAGAGTATACCTTGTATATGTGTGAGACATTAATGCATTATATACATCTCCTAATTTATTAGTATCATTGTTTGTGAACAATGTGTGCATACTGCTAAGCCCTGAAGTTGGGCTCTTGACCAATTGTCTCTAAACCCCATAGGACTGTTATGAGGATTAAATGTGGAAATGTACTTCTGTAAACCATCCCAAACCCTTGAGCTAGTGTGGGAAAAGAACTATAAACGAACTGTATTGGATCTGGTGTGTGTTTTCTTTTTCAGTAGCATTTGCATCTTATTACACTGTATTCCACTTTATTATTTATTTGATGTCAATTTAACAAACCTCATAGTCACAAATTAAATAATGCGGGAGACAATTGGTTCTATTGTATCTTTTTCAGGCAGCCTTGTACTGATAGCTTACTAAGCAAGAGAAAAAGAAGGTGGCATCAGCTCTAAGAGCAGATCTACATCTGCAGCCAAGGGTGGCATCAGGGGTCTATTAAGTCAGGGACTGGCCAAGGGCCCATGTTCATCAGAAGGTCAACCACTGAAGCTTCTCAGCTCCAATGGCAGAAGTAGTGCCCAACGGACCATCACAAGGTGGGTGGGGAATGTCATAAGGGTCTACTGCAGTCTGACATGATGCAGAAAAACTCTTATCATGTGTTTCTATTGTATTTGTCAATTGACTAAAAAGGCTATTATAACAGTGAAAAACATAGTACTACAGCTTAGATTTTGCGTCAGTACAGCAACTCAGGATGACCTAATGGTAACAAAGATTGATGCAGGGCCGGCCCAAGTCATCACTGCCCCTGAAGCAACATATCAAATTGTGGGACAAGTCAAGTGTCTATTTTTGGAACCTGTCTTGTTTGATGGACTGTATGAGCTTCTGAAGCTGAAAACCACCCTTGTAGTGTAGCACAGTAACCAGCAAACAGTAGAGGTTCTGGCAACAGTAAAAGCAGCCAGCAGCAGCTCTCTGTGGGAAAACACTTCTTGGCTAAAGTCCAACTGAGAGCCTCCTTAACATGGCTCTGTACCCCATTGTGGTTATTTTGGCCTATAGGTAATACTTGTGATTGCTATGCTTATGATGGTCAGATGGAGATGTAACCAGATACACCTAATGCAGGACTTGTGAAGGGGTAAGACCAAGATGTGATGGGAACCCCATTGAGGGGGGGCAGTGATGAGAACTCCCTCTCCTTCCCTCACGTGTACAGGTCTAACTCCATTTTGGATTTCATCCTTGGAGTTACAAGCTGCTATCCTACAAAGAGGAGGTCACCCACAGGTGATCCTTGGGAGATAAAACAATGCTGACTCCACAGCTGACTCCACATGCCAGGGACATCCAAAGTCTTCCTTCCCGCAGGGCTTTTGTGATACAAATCTGAATATCTGAAAAAAGGCATGGCAAAGATTAGTGCTGCCTAAATCTCTCAATTATAATCTGCCCAGGAACTAAACTCACCTGGAAAGTCTTTTTGGGCTAAGCCAAAAGGTCTCTCCACCAAAGTTTAAAGCAGCAACAGAAAAGGGCTGGAGCATTAGAGTGATTTTGTAAAAGAAACAAAGTATTGTGTTTAGGAAAGGCATGGAGCAGTTTTAAAAAGGAACAAGGTTTTGGCTGGATAGAAAGAAATAGTGCTTTCTCAGCAGGAAGAGAAAAGGGGGGAAGTGTTGAAATGTTGCAAAGACTGTACCTGCCTTTGTCTTCTGTATCTATTGTCAACCTTATCACCACTACTGTACTGTAGGATGTGGTAAGGGCCATTCAAATGCAGACTCCCTTCCTGCCACTCTAGAGTGGCCTTCATCAAGATGATTGGGTCAGGAGAAAGGTGGGGAGGGGAAGATTCCAACTCTTAAGGTTTGCATCTTCCTGTGTAAGTAATTACCACAGGGATGACTGTTGTTTGCCACCCAGTCAAATGTATCAAGCAATCAAATGTGTCACGCACTTGTGGCTAAATTTGTAAATAGTATTCTGGTTTAAATGTCTCCTTTCTGCTTTTGTTTAAATATCTCCTTCCTGTTTAAATGTGCCAACCCTATTGTAATCTTGTCTTACCCATGTTTGCATCTGACTACCCTTTGTAATCACTCCTCCTTCCCTTCCCTGACCCTTAGGTGGGGTCACCCTGGAGGGGAGGGGAATCACCAAAATTGCCAATAGCAAGTTGCCAATGTTTTTATTGTTGTCAATTCCACATTTGCATGTTCAACTGTATAACTGATCAAGCCAAAATGTACAAATTACACAAGTTCTGTGGTCTCCATGGAAGCGTATTGCACTTGTGTCAATTTTATTAATGCCCTACACATTAGTAAAATGTATTAGGCAGGAGGTTTAGTCGAGAGGGTTAAAGCCTCTGTTTGCCCGAAGATAAGAGCTGAAGGTCGCCAGTTCGTGAACACCGGCAGACCTTGAGAATTGCGACTGATAAGAGCTGTCTCCAGTTGCCTGTGAGAAAGGAGTTGTGCTGGGCCAGCTGTTTCTTTGGTGAAAGCAGAGAAGCCGTTTATCAGCCAGCAGGAAGGCAATCGTGTGGCCAGAAAGAAAGACTAAACTATGAAAGTTCCATCTGTATGTTGTAGTTCTTGAAAGATAGAACTCTTTGTAATTTGTAAAAACCCCTTGCGGGTTTAGAGAAATAAAGCCTGCCTATGTAAACCGCCTTGAATTATAGCCAGAGGAGCAATCTAATGGCCAAAGAAAGGCGGTATATAAATATTATTATTTCTCTTTCTACAACATCAAAGTCCAAATACCCCACCAGCTGGTATTCTTTTATGTCAAATTTCTTTTTGGTAAGCTATAGCAGGAGGTCTCTGGGGGATCATGGGCTAGGAAGGTTTTGCTTACTTTGACTGGAACGGAGAACGCACACATGCCGGGGAAACGAAACCTCAATCGGGCAGGCTTCTATCTCTTTGCTTTAGAAGATAGGAGCACTAGGAGTCTCTCTGGGCAGGGCCCTACAAGGAGGTTGGGATCTGATGGTAAGAGTCTCCACTGGTTCCAGCCCCGCGCCTCCTCTCCCCCCACCCAGCCCGGAACATCCTCCTGCCTCACCTGGAAAGGCCAAAATGCCGGTGACCGGTAGACTAACCTCTCACCAGCTTGTGGAGCTCCCCCCAGGCTGTGCGATGATGGTGTCGCCATGGCATCACCCCAGTGCTGGTGGTAATGGCTTACCGCTGGTGCTGGAGGTGCTTTACGGCACCTTGCACAACCGTTGTGCAGGCAGTATGCTTGTACCTCCCCCATTATGCCTAATAGAATTGGGCCCTTAATCTATTTTCAGTGCACTTCTATTTATCCAATGCATTCTAGAGGAACTGTAGTTTAAGGAATCTGAGAGCTGTTAAGGCTACCCTTAACAAACTATAGTCTCCAGAATGCATTGGGGAAATAGAAGTGCATTGAAAATTGGTTAAAGCTATAAACATTTGTATTATATAGTTTGTTTTGTCATGGGCTGGGGATTTTGCCCTGCCCGCCCTCCCCCCTCTCCTCAGGCCTGAGTGGACAGATGAAGGTGGATGCCCTGCCAATCTGCTGCCTGAGGCAACTGCTTCAGTCAGCCTTGTGGATATGCTGGACCTGGCATTGTTTATCAGGGCATGGTTACACTAAACATGATCATAGTCTCTCTCTCTCTCTCTCTCTGTGGCAGTTGGTAAACCAAATTTTGCATATTTCAAATCCTCTAAGACACTGCTTCCCAATCCTTTTAACACCGGGACTCGCTTTTTAAGTGTGTGTTTTTTAAGAAGGGATAATCTATCACAACCCATTAGCCCAGAGCGAAAAATATTTTTATTTTTATTTGTTTAATTATAGATATGGGTATAGGAAAAAAGGGAAATAAGCATAGGGTAAGGGCAGTGGTGTCATCCTACCGGTTCGCTGGGCGGAGTTTCTTCACTCACTGGGAGGGTTTCCGTGGTGATCGGCAGCGTGCTCGCTGCCTCCCATTGCGTAATGGCGAAAGCCCGCCCGCTGCAGCGGGCGGACTTTTGCAATTACGCAACGGGAGGCAGCGAGCACGCTGACGATCACCACGGAAACCCTCCCAGCGAGCGAAGAAACTCCGCCCAGCGAACCGGTAGGATGACACCGCTGGGTAAGGGATATATAGGTATACACAAAAGGTACACATTGATTGTGGCTATTACATCATCCTCTTATTCGTTACCAAGATGGATAACAAATTATATTAGATGGATTTGTATTATATACAATCTAAAATAATCTTAAATTTTCAAACAACTATGCATACAAAACCATATTTCTAAACCTTCGGTCTCTTTTATATATATTTAATCTTGATTTAATTTGTAATTTAGTCCACCAATCCAAAGTGATTATTTTCTAATATATTATCATCTAAAAGTTCTCCTTTTTGATCTAATAGATCCTCATATTGAACATTTTGTTCTTCTTTTAACCAATCCGGCTTAGTCAATATTTCCAAAGGCTTGCTCCATCTTGGTATTTTTAAGTAAACTTTATATCTTATTTGCTCCCAAGACCAAAGTAATGCTCTTCTCAAAGCATGTTGCTTAAAATTTCCATAATATTTGACCTTATCATAAATCAAAAAAGCATGCCATCCAATTTGCATATCAAATGCTTCTATATTAAGCAGTCTTTCGTTATTTAAAGTAATCCAGTCTTTTATCCAGTTGAGTGTTGTTGCTTGATAGTAAAGTTCCCAATCGGGTACGCCAAACCCGACTCCATGTTTTTGGTTTTGTAAAAGTTTCAGCCATATTGTCGTTGTTTTCTCATTCCATATAAATCTAGTAATCATTTTATTTAATTCCATAAAGAAATTTTTCTTCATTATAATTGGAATTGTCTGAAATAAAAACAATATCTTAGGTAGAACGTTCATCTTTATAACTACAATTCTACACATCATTGAAAGCTGGAGTTTAATCCATTTATTTAGATCTGGAGTTTGTGTGGAACAGGTGGTTGAATGTAAGTTTCTTGGGACCATCATAACTAATGACCTGACTTGGAGTGCGAACACCACTGCTTTAATTAGGAAGGCACAACAACGGTTGTATTTTCTAAGGATTCTTAGAAAGCAACAATTGGCTGAGAGTTTGCTAATCACCTTCTATCGGAGTTCAATTGAGAGCATATTATCCTACTGTCTCTGTGTATGGTACACGAGCTGCACAGTGGCAGAGAAAAAGGCAATTCAAAGGGTGATCAAGACGGCCCAAAACATCATTGGCTGTTTACTCCCCTCTTTGGAAGAACTGTATAAAAATAGATGCAAGAGGAAGATATCTAATATATTGAAAGACTCCTCTCATCCGGGACATCAGCTCTTTGAACTATTACCATCGAGAAGGAGATTTAGGGTATTGAAAGCAAGGACGAGCAGATTCAGAAACAGTTTTTACCCAAGTGCAGTATTGAGTTTAAATGCGGGGTCATAAGTTTTTGTGGAATTTAAATTGCTGGGAGCAATGGGGTATTTATATTTGTATAAGTGATTGTTGTATGGTTGATTGTGCATATTTTAGTTTTGGTGTTGTCCAGTTTTACCTTGGGGAAGAGCACCTCATTTCGTTGCACCCAGTTGTGAGTGTAATGACAAATAAATTTCTTATGTCTTATGTCTTATGTTGTATTTCTTTTAAAAGTCTGAGATAGTTATCTTCATAAGAACATAAGAAGAGCCCTGCTGGATCAGACCAAAGGCCCATCTAGTCCAGCTTCCTGTATCTCACAGCGGCCCACCAGGTGCCCCAGGGAGGCACGAGACACAAGACACTTGCATCTTGTTGTCACTCCCTTGCACCTGGTACTCTGAAGTAGCCTACTACTAATGTAAGGAGGTTGCACAATCCATCATGGCCTATAGCCCACCATGGACTTTTCTTCCAGAAATCCGTCCAAACCCCTCTTAAAGGCATCTAGACCAGATGCCATCACCACCTCCTGTGGCAAAGAGTTCCACAGACTAACCACCCGCCGGGTAAAAAAGTACTTCCTTTTATCTGTTTTAACTCTCCCAACCCTCAGTTTTAGCCCCCTGGTTCTGGTGTTTTGAGAGAGGGAAAAGAACATCCCTCTATCGACTCTATCCCTTCCGTGCATAATTTTGTATGTCTCAATCATGTCCCCCCTCAGGCGCCTTTTTTCTAGGCTGAAGAGCCCCAAATGCTGCAGTCTTTCTTCATAAGGGAGGTGCCCCAGCCCTGTAATCATTTTTGTTGCTCTCTTCTGCACCTTTTCCAGCTCCACTATGTCCTTTTTGAGGTGCGGCGACCAGAACTGGACACAATATTCCAGGTGCGGCCTTACCATTGATTTGTACAATGGCATGATAATATTGGCTGTTTTATTCTCAACCCCTTTTTTAATTACCCCAAGCATGGAATTGGCCTTCTTAATTGCTTCTTCTTAATGGCCTTCTTAATTGCTGCCGCACACTGGGTCGATACCTTCATTGAATATAATGCACCAGCACCCCAAGATCTCTCTCTTGAGCTGTCACAGACAGCTCAGAACCCATAAGCCTATAGGTGAAGTTTTGATTTTTGGCCCCAATGTGCATCACTTTACACTTGTCTATGTTGAAACGCAACTGCCATTTTGCCACCCATTCCCCCAACATGGAGAGATCCTTCTGGAGCTCTTCACAATCCCTTCTGGTCTTCACCACCCGGAAAAGTTTTGTCTCATCCCCAAACTTGGCCACCTGTTTGTCCCTGTCTCCAGGGTCTTGAGATCTTCCATCAATTTACTTACTTTTTCATCACTGTAATACCTAAGTATTTTACTTTTGAATCGAGTTCGAGTCCATACTTCTTCAACTGCTCAATTTCCGTTATTTTCATATTTTTAGTCAATAACTTCATTTTGGCATAATTTATTTTAAGGCCTACTACTTTGCCATATTGTTCAAGCCTTAGCATCAATTGGTTTAGGGAGCTACTCGGATCATCCAAAATAAAAAGTAAATCATCGGCATATGCTTGTATCTTGTATTCTTGATTTTTTATTCTTAATCCTTGTATCTTTTGGTCATTTCTCACAGTATTTAAAGTCTCTAATGTCATAATAAATAATAATGGGGAAAGTGGGCAGCCTTGTCTAGTACCTTGTTTTATCTGTACTTTATCCGTATATTCCCCATTTATTCTTATTACAGCTTCTTGTTGAGTATATATATTTCTAATCACAGTCAAAAATTTCTCTCCAAATCCCATCTGTTCCATTTGAGCAATCATACAATTCCAATTAACATTATCAAATGCTTTTTGAGCATCCAAAAATATTAAACCTAATTTTTTTCCTGGGTTCATTTCATAATATTCCAAAGTATCAATTAAAACTCTTACATTATTTTTTAACTGATGTCCTGGAAGAAATCCTGATTGGTCTTGATGTATCAATTTATTTAATATCTTTTTCAATCTTGTAGCTAATATCAAAACAAATATTTTATAATCAACATTGAGCAATGAAATGGGTCTATAATTTTTAATATCATTCTTCAATGTTCCTGTTTTATGTATTAGTGTTATCGTGGCTTGCTTCCATGTTTCTGGTATCCGACCTGTTTGCCATGTCTTCTATCAATAAGGAGTCAGCAATACTTCGTCCATCATTTGGTAATATTCTGATAATAAACTGTCTGGTCCAGGTGCTTTTTGCTTCTTCTGGTTTTTTTTATTGCTGTCACTATTTCATCCATTGTTATATTCTGATCCAAATTTTTCCTTTGTTCTTCAATTAATATCAATTTATTATTCTCTTTTTAATATTCTCTGTTTCTCTAAGTTAATTCTACTCTCTTTATAGAGTCCTTGATAATAATTTTCCACAATTAACTTCAATTCCTTTAATTGGGCTTTCTCTTCTCCTTCATTTTTCAGAGTTAAAATTTGGTTTTTCTGTCATTCCTTTTTCAACTTATAGGCCAGCCATCTTCCTGGTTTATTCGCGTTTTCAAAAAAGTTTCGCTTAGCAAACTTCAGCTTTTTTTTCCATTTCTTCAGTCTATTTTAATTTCATGTTGGAGTCTCTTTATTTTTTGCTGAATTCTACCAGCTTCTGGTTTGCATATGCTTTCACTTTCTTCTTTCTTCAATTTTTTTATTAGTTCTTGCATTTCTGTGTCGCTGCATTCCTCATTGCAAGTCCTCTAAAGTAAGCTTTACTTGTGTACCAGACTGTTTGCATTGACATTTCTGGTTGTATATCAAGTTTGAAAAACCAGTCCATCTCTTTTTTTGCATATGTCAAAAAGTGTTGGTCTGTCAAGTGATGGATATTTAATCGCCAAGATCCTCTTATCCTCTTAATTTCAATCAATAACGCCAATTTTGTTCCACTTTGTTTGTCTTATTTTCACGAAGTCTGTCAATCAAGATATCCATCTCAGCTACCTCATAAATTTTACTTATCACTTGCTCCATGCTTGGGATATTTTCATTTTTCCACTCTTGCGCAAACACCAATCTTGCTGCTGTAATTACATGCATCATAAAATACTTTGTTTCTGATTCCTGCATATCTTGAAAAATATTCAATAAAAACATTTCTGGTTTAAATGGGATCAGACGCTGTAAAATCTCTTGTAACATTTCATGTATCTCCCTCCAAAAATTTTTTGCTTTAACGCATGTCCACCACAAGAAGAAGAAATTTCAAAACAGAAAAGACAACACGAAAAAAGTGATGTAGTTCCAGCATAAAAATCCATCAATGTGGGTCCACCTTAAGTTCACCTTAAAAAGCCACAATAGTCTGTGAGAGAGAGAGAGAGAGAGAGAGAGAGAGAGAGAGAGAGAGAGAGAG
>JAJKFI010000029.1:4009899-4067244 GCA_029204185.1 Lerista edwardsae | reverse complement strand
ACAGAGACTCTAGGCCTGGGTCAGACCTTGACCAGTCCTGACAGTTATGACAACCATAAGAAGCCACATTTTTAAATCTACAAAAGGCAAAAATACCCAGAGTTTATTTTATTCTCATCTTCACTTTCTCTGAGTCATGCTTGTGAATTCTAGGTATGAGCCAATTTTCTGAGGTTCTTCATAGCCACAGATTTACTTTGGGCGTAGTAAGTGTCTGAGTCAGGCAATCAAAAGTGGCCTCAAACAAAGCACTACTATTTCAACCTAACCTCTGTTCCTCTCCTCCTGTCTTTAGGATAATAGTAGCTTGCCTTACAAGACTCCTGGAAGTTATTTTAAAGCATGTAGACCACTTTCCATCCAAAAGGGCACTCACAGTGGCAGTTTCATCACTTAATGAAAAGTGATCTGGATATGTTATGTACACTCTCACTGCCACAGCTCAGCTCCAGGACGTGAATGTAACTGCAAATGCAAAGTATGTGTTATTGATTTTTTAAAAGCTTCTGTTCCACTTTCCCCACCAAAAGGATCCAGAATGGATCACAATCAAACCATTTTTTCATTGCTGAGGGTGAGACACACAAAAGGGTGAGGCTGCCGAATAACCTGCCACCCCAAATCTAATCTCTTAGAAGTTAACATCACATTCTCTATTTACTATATAGACTCCATGCATACTGAAATGCACAAGTCAGTCACTCAGATTGCAATCCTACTAATGTTTACCTTGGAGTAAGCATCATTGAACCTAGTGAGACTTATTTTTGGATAAACAAGTATGGGCTTGCACTATTGGTGAGGCATGGATAGAATTGCAAATTCTTCCACGTTCATGGAAGGTGATGTTGAATTGTTGAAATAAAGAGGTTGCTCTCCCTCCAGACAGCTGAGGGTGGCTCCCTAGCCTGAGAGTCACTCATCATCACATATGCTACATTCCCTGTATGTAATCCTGGAGCAAAAATGTTTGTTTTGTGGTGTGAATACACTACAAGCGCAATCCTAATCTGGAGTTAGGCCAGCAAAGTTTGATCAGCAAAAGGCCACTGTTAAGTATGTTTGGACCACTCTCAGAGGCTGCACGCACACGTGCGCCATCCTCCCTGACTCCAAGAGTGGTCCAAACGCTATGGTGGCCCTGGTGCCAGCCAAAACTTTGTTGGCCTAACTCCAGGTTAGGATTGTGCTCTACAAAGAAAACACAGGTCGGAACCGCCAGCAAAGGGGGCAACATTGTCCTTCGCACGTTTCCCACGGTGCGTCCCATCGGCCTGCGAAGGAGTCAGCCAGCCCTTCCTGAGCCTCTGATCTCGCCGAGCTTCCTTCTCCGCCCCCGTCCCGCCCTCTGCTTTGCTGCGAGTCCGGGAAGGGGAGGGCCTGACTGGGCGCCTCCGGGAACGTGCGCAGACACAGCAGTCGCTGACGACGGGTGTTGGAGCCCCAAGACGCCTGCAGAGGGGCAGGGAATGGCGGGGGCGGCGAGGGGAAGCCTGCCGCTGCCGCCCACCCCCTGAGGAGGGACCATGCTGTGCCTCGGCGTCCCGCTATTGCTCCTCTTTCTCTGGCGGCCCATAGTTCGGGCAGGACTTGCGGGTACGTGTGCGGCTGACCGAGAGAAACGCTCTTCCTTGTGAGGCATAACAGCGGGTCGGGGCCTGGGAGGCGGGGCCTGCCCACCCAGAAGGCCAACTGAAGCAGTTGCCTCAGGGCGCCCATTGGGGGCGGGGGAGGAGGAGAGCGCCCATCTCTGCCCGCCCCCGCTTGCCTCCACTGCACCTTCTCCCATTCCCTGGATTGGAAAAGGACGCATGGAGGAGAGGTGGTGCGGAGCTCGAACGAGGGGCAGCGACAGGAGCAGAGGCTGGCACATCATCGGGTAAACGGGATGGCAGCACTTGCCATACCTTCTCAGGAGGGCTTGGGCTGCTAGCCCTAAGGAACAAGGAAGAAGCGGCTGGTTTCTGACCAGAAATTGCCATGGCTTAAGGCTTCTTCAGAAGGCCTGCCTGCCTGCCCGCCCCACCCACTTTCTTGAGGACTGCTGAACAGATTGAATAAGGCAAGGCGACTCCTAGTCAGAAAATAAGACGCTTCCCCTTTCCTGAGGTTTAGTGCTTTTGACCCTTAATATTGGGTCCTTCTGATGCTTCAGTTATTTAGATTTCTGGCAGAATTCATTGGTCCAACTGCAGGAGAATTTCCACCTTGGAAGAAATGTGAGATAGAAATTTAATGAATATATTTATAGGAGGCACATGGAGATCTGTAGTGATGGTAGAAGCTGTTCCTGTTGAACTGTTTCATGTTGCTGTTAAAAGTATAGCAAGCCCTCACTTAGGGCCCAATCCTAACCTGGAGTTAGGCCGGCACAATCAGGCCAGCAAAGTTTGGCTGGCACAAGGGACACCATAAAAGTATGTTTGGACCACTCTTGGAACCAGCACGCAGATGTGCATCATCCTCCCTGACTCCGAGAGTGGTCCAAACACGCTTTACGGTGGCCCTTGTGTCAGCCAAATTTTGCTGGCTTAACTGCTGGCCTAACTCCAGGTTAGGATATCACCTTTAAAGTCTTTTAAACTTGTTTTGCTATGAAGTAGGTATGGGGGGTGTTTGGGTCTATTTAGAAGTTTGGTGATATTTTTGACCAGAAACATGCTGTAGGAACTTAGCTCTTGTTAATCAGTTAGCTGGTGGTAAAATTGGTTTCATCCTAAGTTGTTTCACCTAACGTTGTAGTTTCCAAGAACCTATTGACAATTTTGAGTGAAGATTTACTGTACAAGAGTGCCATTGGAATATAATGTAGCAATGCGTAGTAAGAAGGGAAGTGTACTCTGGACGTGCTCAAGTGTAATGGTATATAAACTGCTTTGAGAACTTATTCATTGAAAAGTGTTGTATAACTATCAATAGTAGCTATGGATAACAATAACAGCTGTGCTATTGAAAGAAAGATTCTTGAACTCAGCACTGGGAAGTGGGCTTGCATTGAATGTTGGAGTTAGAGGTCATGTAGTCCAACCCTCTGCTTTGGGCAGGCGACTATGTGCTGCGATTAGAATTCCCATTGTGTCCATAAAGCTCCAATGAACAAGTTCACCCTTTTACAACCCTGATTATGAACAGTTAGGGGTAACAGGCATATGATGTTAAATGTGCATTTGGGTGGGTGCTTCAGCTGCATATGATGCATACAAATGTGCTGGATTTGCGAGCCATGGTGTATCAGTATCAAAGTGAAAGTAGCATGGATTGGGATTGTATAGTAGGTGCTGGGATCTAACATACCTCACCGCAAGTGTTTGAGAGAGGGCATAGAGTTGGCATATATAGGAAGGTGGGCATTGTGAAATTCATTTGTAATCATGAATATTTTTTTGATCGTGGGACAATGCAAGAATTTGTAGGCCAATAAGCAGACCGTAGTACTTTATATACTGCTTTTCAACAAAAAGTGGTTTGAATAGCTAAATAAGATGGTTCTTTGACCCAACTTCAATCTCAGGTGGTCATCTGCTAAATGTGGATTTGCGCTGTAGGAGTTTTTTGAACATTAATATAAGGGTGCAAAAGCCAGGTTCTGATTCTACCATTTTAGGACCAGCCAACATAGACACAATCCTAACCATGCTTTCAGATTCTCCAGAACCCTTCATCAGGCTGGATGTTAAGAAATGCAAAATGGGAGGGCAGCTGGGCCTGGCAAAATGTCTCCCAAAGTATTTTATATAATCTTGACAGTCCTGAGGATTTATGCAGATTCATGCTAATCAGCCTCACTTGGTGTAAGTCATGATCATTGTGATTCATGAAGAATAATTACTGAATATGCAGCTTTTCAACAAAAAATGTTCATATAATAGCTTAAATAATGGGCACCCCAATCCTAAACTGCACTGGCTCAACGGGGCTGCCTATTTGCATTACCTGCCTATTTGCATTACCTGCATCTGTGATGCCTGAACCAAATCACAAGATTTCTAGGCTGGTTGAGGTACTAAAAAGCATCATTCCTCTCTTGTGCTAATCATGGGCCTCCAAACTCCAGCCCATAGGTCAGATCTAATACACCAAAAATATTATTCTGAGCAATGTGCAGCGGAGGTGAAGCCTTACCATTCCACCCCCACAGCCACCGTTTGTCTTTGCAGAGCCTCACGCCAGGCAGCCATTTCCCATGGGAAATTGGGGGGCAGAACCTTCTGGAGCAACATGCAGCAGAAGTGGCTTCCCAGTGTGAAGCTCTGCGATGATCAAGCATAATGAATGGTGTCTGCAAGGTGGAACAGTAAGGATGCACCAACACAACAGGCTAGCTCACTATTGCCACCATGGTTTTATTTATTTTTCCAGCATTGTGGTTTTTTTTCTCAAGTGATCAAGGCAGCTTGCAGCACCGGAGAATGAACATTGAAAATATAGTGGCCCTTCAACTTAATAGGAAGTTTTAGTTAATGCAGAAAGTCAGTTAAATCTGAGTGTGTTTCAAATGGTGCATAAAACATAAATGATTTGTTTTTAATCAAGCAGAAAATGTCCGTTGTTTCTGAAGTCTGATAGACCAAAGTCTGTTAAATCAAGAATTCTCTGTAACAATAAAAACAGCATAAATTATAAGGCTCAGGAGTACGACAAGGCTGTATTTTGTCACCCTGCTTATTTAACTTACATGCAGTATACATCATGAGGAAGGCAGGGCTGGATGACTCACAAGCTGGAATCAAGATTGCTGGGAGAAATATCAACAACCTCAGATATGCAGACGACACCACTCTAATGGCAGAAAGTGAGGAAGACCTAAAGAACCTTCTGAAGAGGGTGAAAGAGGAAAGTGCAAAAATTGGATTGAAGCTCAACATTAAAAAAATCTAAGACCATGGCAACCACTCCCATCACTTCCTGGCAAATGGGGAAGACATGGAAGCAGTGTCAGAGTTTATTTTCCTGGGCTCCAGGATCACCACAGATGGTGATTGCAGCCATGAAATTAAAAAAAGATTTGCTTCTTGGGAGGAAAGCTATGGCATCTATTTTATTATAGAAAAAGTCTTTATTATAGAGAAAGTCTATTTTATTATAGACAACTTAATAAAAAGCCGAGACATCACCTTGCCAACAAAGGTTCACATAGTCAAAGCTATGGTTTTCCCAGTAGTCATGTATGGCTGTAAGAACTGGACCATAAGGAAGTCGGAGTGCCAAAGAATAGATGCTTTTGAATTATGGTGTTGAAGGAGACCCTTGAGAGTCCCCTGGACTGCAAGGATATCCAATCAGGCAATCCTACAGGAAGTTAAGCCTGATTGCTCCCTGGAAGGACGAAGCTGAAGCTCAAGTACTTTGGCCACCTCGTGAGAAGAGAGGATTCTTTAGAAAAGACCCTCATGCTAGGAGAGATTGAAGGCAAAAGGAGAAGGGGAGGCAGAGGATGAGCTGGTTAGATAGTGTCACCGAAGCAATGAACATGAAATTGGGCGAACTCCGGAAGCTAGTGGAGGACAGGCAGGCTTGGCGTACTGTGGTCTATGGGGTCGCGAAGAGTCGGACACGACTCAACGACTGAACAACAACAGAAACTGATGGGAGAGCAACAAAACTTATGTAGATAGACTGGGGAGAGCATTCATAACAAACTAGCCAAGGCCTTCCAAACAGACAAGCCTTCAGTTGGTGCTGAAAAACTTGCAAATATGTCAATTGCAGCTCAAGGGGATGGGAATTCACACAACTGGGGCCTGCTCACAAATCGACATTTGCTGAACTTCAGAAGATGTAACCTGTAAGAGAGTTTGCAAGGTAGACAGATGAATGTGGGATAATATTAACATTTTGGTCTATGCTGAATTTTGTAGGCACCTACGTTTGCTTGTTTTTACTCTTATTGTATATTCTCTCTCTCTTTGTAGACTCTTCTAACTCCATACCAGCTCCACAGAATTTGACAATCGAGTCATTTAATTTTAAAAATAAATTAAGATGGTCTCCAGTTAACAGTGGTTCTGTGTCATACACTGTTGAATTCTCTGTGTAAGTAAACAGTTCTTGTTTATAATGCAAATAACAGTTCATAACAGTTCATGTTTATGAACTGTTTATAACAGTTCATAATGCAATGCATTTTGGTGTTGTAATGTGGTATTGTAATAATCTTTTATTTTGGATGTAATACATAATTATTGATTTTAATATATTGTGACAAACATTAATCACTGAATGTTTGCAAATTAAATTGTATACTTCATAATCTAATTAATTCTAATCCAAGAATTGCCTTTTTTTAAAAGTTACTGGTAGTTGAATGAAAGAATTTGAAATGTTTAAGTTACAGTACAAGCCTAAGCATGTCTACTTAGAAAAAATGTCCTTCTATTCACTGTCCAGTAGGTGTGTGTAGGATTCCCACAATGCTCATTTACCTGGTATTAAAGCTTATTGAATTTAATGAGACATTGTTTAGACTGGAAGCATATGCCTACTTGGAAGGAAGTTTCATTGAACTTAACTTGCATAGGATTATGGTGTTAGGATCTTTCACATGTCTTCAGAAAAATGGTCAATACATTCTAGAACAGTGCTTTCCAAACTGGTGGGTCATAACCCACCAGTCCAGGGAAGCACTGTAGCTGTCCCTTTAAGTGGGGGGAAGGTAGCAATGTGATCCCCAAGATCGCGTTGCTGCTGGGGATAGGAGGGTTTTGTTTTTTTAACTTACCTGCAGCTAGCACTGCAATCCAGAGAGCCCTGGAAGTGCCCACTTTTTTTTTTTTTTAGATGTTGGGAGACTTGAGCCCTCCGCAGGGCTCCCCATTACCCCCCCCCCAGGACTGCAGTGCTGTCTGCAAGTAAGTGGAAAAAAATCCCTCCCATCCCCAGCAGCAGCACAATCATGGGGATTGTGTTGCTGTCTTCCCCCTCTCCCCCGCAAAAACCTACCTGGTTCCCAATTTCTGAGTAGATATTTAGGAACCACTGGTCTAGAACCTTGCTTTATGAAAGAAGGGAAAGCTAATCTATACTTCTTCTTCCTCCATTTCTCCCCTTCTAACCTGTGTTTCAGCTCTAAGATTGTCAATACTGTATTCATTTTGAGCATTCCTTTACAGGTACTTTCTAAAGTTTTGACTGTACTAATTAGGAAAGCATTTTCACTGTAAATCACAAGAGTTGCACAAGGATATACAAAGAATCCTTGATGGGAAGTAGGTCCTGTTGAACTTGATAGTACTTGCATCTTAAGGGCTAGGATAGTACTTGTGCTGGGTTAGGGCTGGCTGATAGTCATATTCCAGACACAAATAACTTCTAGCTAAGTACTATTTGAATAGTACTTTTTAATCATGCAAAGTATGATTAATGTGGTATCTTGATACAACCCTTACAACAAGCCTGTAAGGCAAATAATATCCCCATTTGGCAGCGGATATTTTATTTTTATATCCCTGTGCACAGCCCTATCCATTTGGTGCAGGTGCAGATCATTTGTCGGAACTGGACTACGTATAGTAATATAGATCAGGGGTCTCCGAATTACAGCCTGGGGGCCACAAGATTTGACATTTTTACTCATTAGATATCATTTGTCGGTTTAAGCATGGCCTTGTTTCTTCGTAAATGTAACATTTCTCTTTTGTTCTGAATCATATTGTACTGATTACACCCACACCCCAAAAAATTTCCAGGTAAAATTTATTCATTTAAAATTTAATTCATTCATTTATAAAACTGATTTTTGTTTTTCAGCCCACCAAAATATCTAAAATATATGATGTGGCCCTCAAACTAAAAAGTCTGGAGACGCCTGATATTATATAGCTTCTACTCACTTTTTAGTAGAAATGTCTTCCCATAGTGCAACTGCGTGGTAGAGTGTGCCCCCAGAGGCATACCTGGAGTGGGATCACGACGCTAGGTTTTGCGGATGGCTGAACTCCGGTGTAAAGTGTCCCCTCCCCCTCACATCCAATCAGAGGAGGGGTCTCCTCCTCATCCCTCTCCCTGCTCCAAATGCCTGTAAGGTAGAGACTGAGGGGATGCTTTACACTGGAATTCGGCAGCCTGCAAAACTTAGTGTTGTGATTTCCCTCCAGGCATGACTCTGTGTGTCCCTGCTCTGTTTAGCTTTTCCACATTGATATGCACAAAACTCATAAGCAGGGGCAGTCTAAAGCGGTAAAAACTAAATGAAACATACACATTCTCTATATATGACTCTGATTACACTTGATAATGATACTTTAAAATCGATAAAAATGTTAATTTGGGCTAAAAACACATGACACCACTTTAACAAATTTTTATTTTTGGATAACACCCATATCCCTAAAAAAATAAAACCGTTTTAGACTTCCTCTACTCATAAGTAATCTTTCCTGTTACTGAAGAATATGTAGAACTGATACTTTAGGAACTGGCTAGCTATTTTTGGAGAGTTTTTTTTGATCAGTCATCTAAATTAAACAGTAAGAAATTCTAATTTGTTCTTCTTATTGCAGAAAGGGCCCTGATATTTGGGAAGAAGACAAAAATTGTGTAAATATTAAAAAGCTTGAATGTGATTTTGTACCTGGGAAAGACTTTTACATAATCATTTTTCGTGTTCGGGCTCAACAAGGAAAATTAAAATCAAACTGGACAGAGACGCCTCCCTTTTATGTAAAAAATGACAGTACGTTTCATTTCATTTTTTTTCTTCAATACTTCTGAAAAAATATGTTGCCTCATTCATATTTGTGCAGCTGTACTTAGTGCAAGAAAGACAATCCTGCATAAACCTCTACAAGGGAGAACAAATGAAAATGTATCATTTGCTAATATGAAATAGCTCAGTTTATAATCCTTGAGGGTGCAATCCTAACCTGCACTGGAACAGGTTGGGAGCAGACTGGGGTCCCCACGAGGCAAGGGGTTGTTTGTCCCCTAACCCTGGGATAGGCACCAGCCGCCCCAATGAGACTGCTCGGCTCTATGCCTGCTGCGCCTGTCTGATTCAGGGCCACACAATATGGGGAGAGGGGTTTGGATGTGGCCTAAAGGCCGCATCTGGGCTCCACCCCACTCCCCAGAACGCTCTGCCTGCCAGAACGCCCTCCCCCCACCCCATTACACCCTTCCCCCTGCCCAGAAAATCCCCAGAAAAAAACCAGCTGAACTTGGCTGGTGCAGGAACGGCTTACCGGGCTCCAGCTCTGGCACTGCTGCGGCGATGTAAGTGCCTGCGTCAGCGCAGCGCTCCTTGCGCTGTTGTGAACATGCTTTATGGCATGTTTGTTACAGCGCTTGGTTGTCGCTAGTGGCTTGCGCCGGCCAAAGGGAGCTGGGATTGCCCTGTGGATTAGTTTTTAGAAAAAATACCTATTGTACACCCTATGAGTTGCTATGTGAGAGAGAATACAGTATTCATTTGGATGAAAAGGCATACAGGTTTTTGACCCCAGTACTAGTATTGTTGTAATGACTTTTCAGATCTTTATAAAAAATTTTTGTAGAGCACTGGAGAGCATTCAGATGCTTCCTATTCCACTATTGCAAGGGCAATCCCACTTGATTATGTGGCGGCAGCTGAACAAATGTTCATTCTTTTGTGCAAAAAGGAGATTAAAACAGAGATGCCCAACACACGAGGATTTCCTGGGCATGTCATAGTGAACATGGGGATTTGGATTGTGTTTGACCCAAATTAGTAAGGATGTGCTTTAATTGATAATCTGCTTTGTCTGTATTCATTTCAGCTACTTTAGGACCTCCTAAAAATATAAATATAAGCGCTAGGGCAGATTCACTAATTATAAGCTTTGATCATCCCTTCAAATATACAGCAACTTCGTCACCTTTTGAATATTTCATATATTACTGGGACAACTCAACAAAAACAAATGTAAGTTTGCTTTTATTAGATAAGCTAATTGAGACAAGTTGGGATATTAAACAATTTCTAGTATGGAAATTGAATTGCAATAATAGACATTTACTGGTAGTTATGCATATTTTAAATGCACTAAATGGAGCTTTCAGCTTGTTAAATAAATAAATCTAGTAAAAAATTATTCTAAAGTCATTTGACTATTTCAGCAGCAATTTTCTGAAAACAGTACTAAATGTCTTGTGAATTATTGTTGACTTGAAAGACTTTTTGAGTTGCACCTATATTTTCATTTCTGCTGTTGCGCAACAGATTGTCATCTGCTAGTTTTCTGGTGAATTCTTCTTCCAGGGGCATCAAACTCATTTCATACAGCAGGCCAAATAGTATATAAGGTGCCTGCTGAGACTGGAAGTGATGTCATTAAGCAGGAGGTTATGTCATTAAAGCAGGTCATGGCCAGAAATAAGTTTTCTCATTTAGGAACTAATTTACTGCAAATAGATGGAAATCTTGATCATATTTTCAAGATATGGAAGAGCCCAATTATCATGCGGGCAGCCCTTTCAGTAGTGATATCTCAGCAAAGTTCAGCATCTGAGAGCAGCCGATGGTGGTGCTGGGAGAGCTCGTGGACCAGATAATGAGCTTCCAAAGGTCATATCTGGCCCATGGGCCTTACGTTTTACACCTTTGTCTTATTCTGTAAATTGTTTGCATCCTATTGAACTGCTCCTTTTCAAAGTGTTTTATCTTCTACTTGTATTGAAATAAGCACCCAAACATTGAGTTCAGTCACTGATTAACTGGAGAATCATTTCACACATACTAGAGAATCCAGCAGTTGATGGAATGACTTCAAACAGTTTTAGGATCAGTATGGATGTTCCTTTTGATTTGCTCTATAATTAGTGTTATATCTTACTGATGTGTTTGGCAACAGTTGTGTATCTGCCAAGAAAAATACTTTTATAAGATAATCTTTCAGAGGGGAATAGCAAATATAGCTCAGAATTTGGAAAAAGACTTGTTGTCAAGAGCTGGTGCAGGACAACAATATTGAAATTGGTACAACTAGTAGTATAGAGTTTTAAGTACTGTTGTTGGCAAGGGTGAGAGTGTTGGTAGGAAACCCAACCTGATGCACTGTAAAGATTTTTATTACAAAATGCCAGCAGCTCAGTAAACCAGACTAAGCCTATGTTGCTTGGATATTATGCCAGTGCTACAGGCAGGTACAATTTATTTCTCTGTGTAAGTTTGCAGCAGTCACAAGGAATCCAGGGAACTGTCCTGTAGAATTCAGTAGTGGTTGTGGTCTGTGAGAGGTAATGCTTTAATTTACAATTAATCTAGATTGCCATGCTGGGATGTAGCTTGCTAGAAGATAGACTTCAGGCAGTGATGTAGGGGGGCACTGCTTGACTCCTTGGCCTATATGTCCATCAGCGTGTCATATCCCATGCTGTTTAAAATGGCTATCTAGGGGTTTGTAGCTGGTTGCTGTCAATATGCAAACAGCAAGCTGCTCTTCACCTTGATGCATTTTGGACTGCTCTTTCATATCCCTGTCTGGATGTGGGTGAAGAAACTGAAACTCAATCTGAACAAGACAAAAGTGCTCTTGGATCAAGTGGGCTGATGCTAGGATGTCAGCCTGTCCTGGAGTGCAGAGGCGGGTCTAAGGGGGGGCAAATCTCTTAAGTTTTGCAAGAAGCCTTACCTTGCAGTGGAAAACACTCCTCTCTTGCACTGTTCTAGCCAATCCTCACAGGGAAAAGCAACATCTTGGCGTTGCTTACTGGCTACAGCAGCAAGGGAGAGGAGGGATTTACCTGACAGGGTAAGGCTTCTTGCAAAACTTACAGATTTTCCCCCCCTTAGATCCGCCTCTGCTGGATTGGGTTGCACTTTCTTTTTAAGATCAGGATCAACATGTGGAACTGAATCTGGCTTTACTCCTGGATTTATAGGTGGTGGCTGTGGCGAGGAATGCTTTGGCATGATTAGTTGTGCATCAACTACTTTTGAGAGGATGAATCTGGCCAAGGTTACACGTGTCTTTTGTCACATACAGAATGTATTATTGCAGTATGCTTTGCACAGAGTGCCCATGAAGATCGTTTGGCAGCTTCACTAGGTGTAAAGTGGAACTATTAGAGTTCTGACAGGTACCAGGTTTCTGGAGCATAGTACTCCTTGTGGTATCAGCTGCACTCTCTACAAGTTCCATTTCTGGACTCGGTTCAGGGTGATTAAAAACCACAAATAGCTTTGAAACATGATAACCGAAGTGTTGCCTTTCTCTACATGAATCTGCCTTTTCTCTTTAGATTGTCACCTGAGATTTTTTTGGTGCATCCCTTTGTCTTTGGAGGGGTGAAAATAGGTGAGACGGCTTCTTTTGTTGTGATGCCCAGATTAGGAATTTTCCTGCTCCAAGAATCTGATTTTCCGCCAGTTAGCCAGTGTTCCATTACTGCCTGGAGACCTTTCTTTCCAGCAATATCTTGTCATATTTGTGTCTGCTTCTTTTTTAGAGCTAGCTCATTGGTTTAATGCTCATTCTTTGAGGGAGGGAGAAGCTGATATGTTGTTTTTTTTTAATGACTTGTGATCTGTTAACTGCCTTGATCACTTTTTCAAAATATGTATGTAACACATAATTTTTTTGTTTGCTCCCTAATGTACAGCTGACACTTCGCACTTCTGATAGAAAGGTCACTCTCAAGAATCTAAAGCAAAGGACGGTATATTGCTTTCAAATAAAAACAAAGTTTGAAACAAATTTAAAGGGACAACTAAGTGCTCCTTATTGCAAAGAAACTACAGCTGCTGGTACACACTTTATTCATCAGTAATACTATTTTAATTACTGTGTCATGAAACTGGTGTGATAAATTTTTACTATCATTTAATCACATATCCTCATGCTAAAATGACATTGCTGAATAGTTCAGATTTGTTAAGGAAGAGTTTTTAGCATCAAAATGCCTAGAACTATTCAATTGGCAAGAAAAACTTTTAAAAAGCAATAAACGTATCTGTAAGTATGTGGTACTCTGTGCTTTTAAAGTCTGCATTTGAAATACCACGTACCTATTCATGAAATTTCTGGGGGGGGGGGTTGCATTCTTTCCTAGGGAGGTAGAGTTCGACATTCAGTGTACTAAATATTTTGTCAGTAAATTTCAGGGGCAAGAGAATAGTGGTTGAGACAGTTTAGTATATTTGAATATAGTATTTAGGCAATGTCCTTCTCTTTTGCAGATACAAGCATTTTATATATCACACTGATATTTGGGTTTGTAGTTTTTATACTCATTGCAGTATTTTTGTGTTTGATGGCTGTTCGGAAATATGAAGATGCAATTAAATCTTTGTGGCGTCCTCCTCTTACAATACCACTCCACTTTGAAGAGGTAGGTATGTTATTTCTGCTGCTTTAAAGTAAGTGCACTTAGGGGTCCTGGCCACCTTGCTCTTCTCCAAGGCTGGAAGCTGTCATATGGTGATGAAAAATGCATGGCCCATACTCGCCCAACATCAGTATGTGAACACAGGAATGAGGCATTGAGTCTGGTATCAGCCCTTGTTTTTGTTTATGGCCCGGCAAACTGAAAGTAGAGTTCCAAGTACTTTTTCTGGACCTTCCCATGGTCCTGCTCTGTCCTCTTCTTGTCTTCATTCACCAGAAATTACTTCACCTGCAGACTCTTCCTCCCTGGCATATTCCCCTGGCTCTTCCCACTGCCTCTCCCTAGCAGCACCTAGGCCCATTGGGTAATATATGACACTTGCTTGGCTTCAGCATTGTAATTTGAAACCATTCTATATTGTGTTTTACATATGTTACAGTCTGTGATGCTTTCTCTCTCCCCTCTCCCTCCCAGGATTTGCAAAATTTTCAGATTATCACAGTAAAATTTATGAACAATCCAGAAGAAGAGCACTGGGATACATTGTCAGTTGTCTCCAATGCAGAAGAAAGCTGAAATGTAGCAAATGGTTTTGCCAAGGACAATAACGTTTACTGAAGATGGAAGAACAGAAATGATAAATTAATAAAAATCATTGTTCATTTAACACCACAGAGGCTGAGATTTAATTTCCCCTAGGAAATGTAATAACATTGTTCCCTAGGGCAGTGATGGCAAACCTATGACATGCATGTCAAAGGTGATACACCAGCAATCACCAATACCTGACAAAAACTGAGTTTGTTTTACTCATTTTTCATTTTTGTAATTATTTGATGTTTCTTTATATAATACATGATTGGACTGTTTTTTTGTTTAAATAAATGAATATAGTTTCTCTTTTGTTTGGGAGTGGGGTTGACACACCAGCAGAGTCAAGTTAAGCATTTTCCTAAGTTTTGACATACCAAGCCCAAAAGGTTCACCATCACTGCCCTAGGGTTTCCTATTAACCTAATGTCTCACCATTGAACAAGGATATTTTTATCAGGATTACAAAATTATGAAAAAACTACAATGAATAGAAATTGTTTTGGCATAAAGTTCAACTATTGAAATAACTGTACTTCAGTGTATTAGGGAATAAACAGAACACCCTTATCTGACTTGGTCTTGTATAGCTTTTTAAAAAAATGATAGCTTTAGTTTGAATAGCAATCTCAAACTAAAATTGAATTTTGGCAAGAGTGTGGGGTATGTAGGGTTAAGGAACACTGCTTGAGAGAAACAAGAGGCCTGGACTCAAATGTGGCTAGGCTAGATAAGCTTCACCCTATAATGAAACTGCCTCTGCTTCTAAATTAAATAAGGCAGAGTACTCCTAGAGAAGGGATTCTTATTGCAGTCTGCTGTGAATTGTTCCCAGCAGAGGCCACTGTCTGACTTTTTTTTGGAGGGGGGGGGGAGAGACCAGGATAGATGTTAGATAGGCCCTGGTGCCAGCAAGACGTTTGTGTTTGAGGAGTGTTTATCTAGACTTGAGTAAGGTGAAAAAAACCCTACTCAATATGTTTAGATTTTGAATTTTCTGTTGTGGTACAATACTTTCCCTTTATCATTCTACCACTTGTAGGGGAAACCTTTCCAAAGGCATTGTCAGTATCAACAACAATTTTAGTCTTGTATATTGACTTTAGAGTCAATATGGGTACAATTTGGGTACAAAAGCGAGTCAGCTATTACAAATACATCCTAGAGGTACTTGGCAGGTATGGACTATTTCCCCCATACCTGTTAATTCAACTGAAGCTGCAAAAGTTTATATTTTAAGAGTATTCTTTCTTGCGGCTTGTAATAATGCTCTGGTTGATTACTGTAAGAATCTAGTATGTGAACTATTATATTAAGAGTAGAGTGTGTGAAATATTTATAGTACTTTCGTGAAGGCTGTGACTCAAAAATTGCTATTAAAATGGTATTATCTAAATATTCCTCCTTACACTTTTATCCTTGGAAGACAAGTACATCTTCCTGACCCCACTGCCCACCCCCTCAGGCTACCCCCCCCCATGTCTGTGCTTCCTGGAGGCTAATGAGCATGCTCTTGCTGCCAGGCTGTTGTGTATTTTAGTTTTCAAAATGTATATATAAATACACTTCCATAGACCTAGGGAGGCCCTTCAGTACAGTGTATAGAAACCATAACCTTGTCTGTTGGTGCCCCCTTTTGTTTACAAATCAATTGTAAATGTGAGTGGCTAAGTGCATGCTAGCTACCTTGATTACAGGGGTGCAATCCAGACCTTGAGTCCACAGTAAGTTGCAGAATGTATAACACTTCTTCCAAAAGATGTGAGAGCTTCTGTTGCTATAGTGTTGAGAAAATGGCACACAGTTCTGTAATAGAAGTGGCTATAAAGGACACGCTTATCCATATGACAGAAGGGCTCATACAACTTCTTTTGTAAAATGTATTCCTTTGAGTAGTGGCAATAAACAATTGTTCACTAGATGCTTAGAATAGTTTACATCCCAAATTCAGCCAGCCAACTGGTTCCTTCATCTGTTAGCATTCAATGCATTCCTCCTACTGGCCTCTCCTGGATTTACTGCCTACTACTTAACACAGCTTTATGGGTTCCACCAAGTCCTGTCAGTTTGTGGGTTAGATTATTTGCAGCTTTCCTCTCAACACTGAGAGAATTCAGCACTGAACATCTATGTTCAAGCCCATGCCCCACTTCTGCCTATCACATGCTTCAATCACAGAAGATTGTTTGCATCAGTGTGGTTACTTGTGCAAGTATGGTCATTTACTGACTGAAGTGTTTCCAGGGAATTGAGTATGAGTGACCTAGCATGCACAAAGCCCATCATGCTTCAGAAATCTTCCCTGGAATTAGACAGCTTTACATTTTCTGAGCCTATTTTCTTGCTATGAAAACCCATAGAAAATATGAGCCAGCCAAGTGTCATCACCACCACTTTATCCTGCTGGTGCCTTTTCCAACTGAACCTGATCCTTCCCCAAAGCAGTGACCTGTGCTGTAAGGAAGAAAAACAGTAGCCACAGAAACCTCCTCCCTTTTTTATTCTAATATACAGGCAGATACTGTAAGTCATCTTGTCTCCCCTCCCCCTTGAATGCTGACCATGTTATCCTACATTATCTTGAAGCCATGTCTACATTGCTCTGTGTATATCAAACAATATTTATATACAGCTTTGTTTTGTTAAAGGCAAAATTAGGAAGTGTATGTACGTACAATTCCAATAAAAAAGCACAGTAGTAATGGTACAAGATCAGTTTGTAAAACAAAAATACATTAGACCTAAATACAGACCTTTAATGGATTTTAACTGTCCAATGTTTGACAAAAATCAGATACAAAATAAAGAGTCTGAGGTAACAGGACAACTCTCAGCTTAAAATGTTCGCTTCATAGTCCGTCCACTAATGACTCTAAAGACAAATGATTGCAGAAGATTAACCCTGCCATGGCTATTTTTCTAGCTGTGGGGAGAAGTCCAGAAGCATAATGTAGTCAAAATATGGAGCACCTCTTGCTGACTTGATTCTTCAAGACTTGCCAGAGTCTTGACTACTAGCAAAACCCAAATACGGTTTACATTATACAAATCAAGTTATTCAAAGGATGCAGTTTAGCCACAGTCTGGATTTGGGACACAAAGATAGTCTTGGTTAAAATAGACAGTAAATAAGTATACATGTATGTGTATAAACAAACTATAAAACATCTTTGAATATAGTTAGAGGGTGATACATCTGCTACAAGAATGCCATTTTTAAAATCAGTTTTTTCACTATGCTTTCTGTTTAGTGAGTTATACCTAAAAATGCTTTTTTCCTTGTAATAAATTGGGAGTGATCTTCAAATCAACAGATCCTACAATTACTATTCTTGCCATCTCTTGTTAATATTGCACACACATGTGCAATATCCAGAATAAAGGAGATCTTGTTTATGAAAATGAGGCTTTTTTTATAGACACGGGGGTCTGAGGCCTCAAGTAATTTTGACAAGGATCTTATGATACAGCTTTCAAAATTCTGTTAATGTTTTTCAAATACAAACAATTCTTCAGCCCTAACCAGTTGTGCCAGTGTATGCACTTAAACTAGCTCACCACAAGACACATTGGGCTAGCAGATAAATGTTAAGCTCTTGGTGTTTTAAAAAACTGAACTTGTTAGAACATGTTTTCATACATATTTCATGCTTTCAATTCAGTATAGGTTTTGCAATAGTATACAGCAATTCTGATAGGAAAATTAGCACTAGATGAAGGTTCAGAATAGGCTGCCAGATGGTTTTTGCTTTAAGAAGTTTTGCATGGATTTGTCATGCATTACTAAATGTCTGTTTAGTGTTTTGAAGGATTTTGTTCTAGATATCCTTAAATCTCACTTCCAATAACCTAATCAAAATCTTTTCTCCACAAGCTAATGCAAGGTGTAAGAAGCTATTATAGCTCATTTGTGCTTAAGGGCAATATTTGATCTTGAAAAAACAATCTTATGCTGAAACTTCCCATGTCAAAGCAAAAATAAACCTACCAAAGCAATGAAATTTCAAACTTATATACACATAGCCATTTGTACATATTCACAAATCTGTTCAATTAAATTTTTTTTGAACAAAATATTTATATCTTAGTTAAGTTTCCCAAAAGACATACAAAAATGTGTAATGCAACAGCTATGGGTTTGGCAAAAATTTAAAACAACCAAAGTGTCAGCAATATTTACAAACAGAACTCACTAAGATGCATAAAGAAAAATCTTCTTAGCCCCACAGTTCTTCTGTTCTTCCAAATTTGTAGATTAGTGTACTGTTAAAATAGAAGTACAAAGTTACTTTAAAATTAGTATTTCAGATAATTAGCAGGACCTTTTCATGGTAAAAATCTGATACGCTCAATTTCAGAGGGGATTGGGGTATATGCCAAGTATCTACTGTATCTCAGGAAACTGAGTAAAGTTCAAACATGTCATTTTATATCTTTTAATTCCCCAAGTTCTCATTCAAAGTTTTTTGGGGCTGCCCAGCAGATAATGCTCACTTTTTCCTCTCCTTCGGAGGAACACAACTACCAAAGAAAAGGGACTCAAAAATCCAGGAGAACATCAGCAAAGCATCTGTGAAAATGTGATACAGTCTTCCTCCCTTATTGGTTAGAATATATAGCACAGCCACATAAACTAAGAGGTTATGTACGTAAGAAGTAGCACCTCAGTGTTTAGTAAGACATTGAATCTAAATTTTTTTGCCCTGGTCTAAGAAAGCCAACATACAATCATTTCAAAGGACTCATCCATGGCTAGATGCCATTTTTGAAAGTTACAGTACTCAGCATTCGTTTTTTTATTATGATATTTATGTAACACTTTTCTGAATAGACTGAAGGCAGTTTACATAGGCAGGCATAAATCCATTTTTCATTGAGAGTTTTACAACCATTCCATAGCCCACAGAAACCTCTGTCTCACTAGATATTTCTGGTCCCAATGCAGTAGCCAACTCTGGCATACTTAAGCAAATACTTGAGCTCTCTTGAGAAGAGAGCACCAATGCAAACTAATGCTGTTATACTGGGCTCTTGGTATTCATAGGGGGACCTGTTCCTGGACCCTCTGAAGATAATGAAATCCTTGAGGGGGCTGCCATTACCTGGGAGCTATGCCTGGCCCTCCAGAGGTCATGTATAGCCTCTGAGAAAGCCTCCCAAACATGACTGGAACACCTCTGGAGGAGATCAGAAATGTCTTTCATTTGCATCCAAGAGGCCTTCTGAGGTGTGGGGAAGTGCATGACTTCCCTATGCCTCAGAAGTGCTCCCAGATGTGACTGGAAGTGTCTTCTAGTCACAACTGGGAGGTGTTAAAGGCCCTCCAGCCACAGGGACAGCATCCACAAATAAGGAGGGCTCACTATACTGAGAGCACTTTACATTGGAAGGGGTGGGACTGAACCTAGGCACCCATTTCTTCTCAAAACATGTTAACAGCACAAGCAAATGTGACAAAAGTTGTAGCTGTTCAAAGTTCAAGAGTTGAGATGTTGGCATGACCTTTGCATCACAGATTTACCAAATAGTTCCAACAAATTAGCAGATAACACAATGCTTTGCAACACTGTGGCTATCTTCATCACTTGTGTGCTCTATGTGTTTTATGATTGGACATTTGGTGTTTAGTTTTGATGTCCTGCATAAAAATCTACAATTTCATACTGAACAACCATACCAAACTTCTGCTATCTGAATAAATTATGCAAATTGTAAACATTTGTGTATTTAACATAAAATTCAATTTTTAGACATACTTACCTAAAAAATATCAAGGCATTTTGAAAAAACACTGCTAATCCTGGATAGACAGTTGTATCTACAAAATAAAAATTCAAGCTTTGTAAAACATTATACAGAGTTTCTTACTTCCAAATAGAGCTACGGAAAAGCCTTTAAAGAAACAGCAGAATGTTTTTCCCCTATAAAGTATTGACTCAGGTGTAAATGATCCAGAAGGCTAGACAACATGGCCCCACATTGTCCACCACCTGATCAAGAAGTTACCACCAAAATCTGGCTAGCATCAGAAGAAAACTCCAGTGTCAGTCAGTCACCTTTATTGGCATTTAGGAAGAAAAGAGGAGAAGAAAAAGTAAAAAAATCCACCCGGATGTAACATAAAACAATACTTAGTCTAAACCATACTTCAACTCTAAATACTAGTTAGAAAAAATTCCTAGCTTGATGTATCTTGTACATTCTTATAAACCACCTTAAGTAGGAACTTTGAAGCCCTCTCCATAGCTTCAACTGGACCATCATTCAAGAAAAAAATTAAGTTTACTCATCTTTTAGATAAGAGAGGGTGCAGGTAAACTGAGTGAACACTAGCATTGCGAGAGCAATGAAACATCATATGGGAGATGGTTTCAACAAATCCCCGATTACAGGGACAGAGATGCTCTTCATATGGCGTCTTGTTATACCTCCCACTAGTGACCTTGGATGGGAACACGTTAAAACTGTGCTAGGGAAATAACACATCTTGCTGGTGGGTTGGTCAAAAACAGCAAATAAGGTGCCCTCTGTCCATAGTTGAGTGGAACAGATAAATTTAGGGGAGAGCAAACCCTAGTTCCAGATAGTTAAATTTTGGAACTTGATATAAAGCAGTCTTTGTTTACTCATTTTATAAACCTCTAGATATGAGTACACAGAAAGTCCAATGAGAAACCAATTCTCTCAATTTTTTCCCAGGATCTGGATTTAGCTAGCATTAAAACCACAAAGTTACCAGGGTTTGGGTTAAAATGCATTTGAAGCCAACAGCGGATACTCAGTAACCATGCTCTAGTTATCACAGTCATTTGTCCTGTCTCCAAACACATGGCAGCGTAGGGTACACATCTGCGGAAAACCAGAATTGCCCTAAGAAATTTGGCCTGAGAACTCTCCGGGGTATAGTTGATAGAGCCAATCCATATAGGGCTGCCATAAAGAAGTTGTGAAAGAACCTTGGCATTAAAGATCTTCACTGCAGCAGGGATGTAACAATTGCCAAGAGTTTGAAAAAAACAGATGATACTCTGGGAAGTGGACTGGACTAAGCTGCCAAATTCCGATGACCCAGGAGGAATTATGCTGAAAATGAATCCCCATATATTTGAAGCTTAGAGCAAGTTAAATTTTATTCCCTTTAATCATCCAGGTATGGGGTCACCAGGAATTAGAGAATACCATGATCTCAGTTTTCTGGGGATTTAATTCAAGATTATTACATTTTAAATACTCAAGACTACTGTTTATTAATTGTCTAAGGCCAATTGGTAAGCGAGAAATTAACATTGCTTCCTCTGCATATAATACTGGGATGTGGAGAGACCCTAACTTGGGACAATGACCATCTACCTCAAGCAGAAAAGGGACTAAATCATTAAGCAAAAGGGCGAAAAGGGTAGGTGCTAAAATACACCAGTTTCACCCCCTTTTCTACTGAAATTTTGGTAGAGTAGGAAAAAAGCTACTGTTAGCTTTCTTGTTTGGGTAAATTTGATCTGGCAGGTGGTTCCAGAGTGGGGCTTTCTAATAAGGGCCAGCAACCTTGGGTCTATGTTAAGTTTAGATAATTTATCCCACAGCACCAAAGGCGCCTTTTAGGTATAAAAAGGCCACAAAGTTTCTGATTTTTGAGCTTAGAGTATTTTCTTGCCAGATGAGCTAAAACAGCACAATGGTCTAGGGTTGAAGATTTGCTTGGGTCCCAGGAGCCCCTGTGCTGACATCCAAGTTAGCAGCTTGGACAGCAGATGTCTTGCATAAAGCTTAACCACAACAGAGAGGAGACTTATAGGCCTATAATTAGAGGGATCTTGATGGTTACCTTTTTTATAAATGGGAACTACCACCACATTAGTCCATTCAGCAGGCATAACGCCAGTCTCATCTACCATAGCAAATAAATTTGAGAGTAGAGGAACCCACCACTCAGAATTCACTTTTAGAACCTCTGGCAGCACAAGGTCAGGGCCTGGGGATTTCCCACATTTAACTTGGGAGATTGATTCCTTGATTTCCTCTGGCTGAACCAGGGACCAGCATGGAGCCTTGATACGAGAGCAGATCAGGGAGAGGTGTACAATTCACTGACTCTTGATGGTATAGAATGGAAAACTAATACCACCAAACTTGAAAGGGAATAACTACTGATTCAGGGCTTGTGGGTTTCCAAAAAGAGCCGGTGACAATGGCCCAGAAATGTTTAGAGTTTTTTTTATTCACTGCAATAGTTAATTTGTTCCACAGAAGGGAGGCTTGCTTTTGTTTTGTTTTTTCTTTACACAACTTATGAAGCTGGAAAACTGCTGAAAAAGACTAGCAGCAGTCTAATTCACACATGCAAGTCCTTGCAAGCTCTAACAGGGTCTCCTTTGACTGTAGCTTAAGTATACGAATGCCTTTATCAGCCATTCATCTTATTAAATCAACCAGTATTAGCTAACTACAATTATGAAACAGGATGTGGAACTCTGGAAGTCAGAAGAGCAAGGTCCCCATCCGATCCTTCCTCTTTTCTCACTGCTTCAGAGCTGTGACTGCTATGAATAGAAATATATCTACTGCTTTCTTACCAGCAAGAGCATGTAGTAAAAAGGAACACTACACTTCTAATGAAAAAGCCACAAGTCCCATTCGTCTCATAATGGTTGAAATCTGTGGCTGCTATACATGAGGTACAAGGAAGCTTGAACTTCTCCTATAAGATGACTTTTGACTGTTTTTCCAACAATCAGCTAAGAGAGTTACTAATTTCCACATAACAAGATGTATTCATACTCAAAACCTTTATATTAGCATGGAAACTGTGCTATACCTCATTTAGTGTGGTTTACAGATCACTGTACTGTACACTATGCCATATTCAAAAATGTACATGGCAAAAGCACATTCCATCATTGCTCTCTGAAGTAGAAGAAAGCACATAGGATCCTGGGTTGCCATTTCTCAGGGAAATTATTGCCTGAATAGAGTTATTGATATCAATACTATATAGTGTATTTGAACACCACAATACAACTGAATCTCATATGCACAAGAATTTTGGTCAGGAAATTTTTTGGTGTCCCTCTTCACCCCAGCACAGTGCCTTTCTCGTGGCTGTTGCTGGTGGTGTTCTCCATTCTTTTAGATTGTGAGCCCTTTTGGGACAGGGAGCCATTTAACTTTAATGTTATTATTTGCCTGTAAACTGCTCTGTGAACTTTGTGTTGAAAAGCGGTATATAAATACTAGTGATTGATTGATTGAAATACTTTTGGTGGATTGTGCCCAGAAACTCATGAATGTACATTCTTGAGGGATTGCTCCAATAGTATTTTTTTAATGACTCTGCAATAGGAGAGGCTGCATTGTAAGCCCTCCTAGACATTCCATTAAAATTAAGGATAAGAAATTTTTCTAGTATGTGCATTTAGAATCAGGGTGTCGAAACCAAGAGCACTGGCTTGCTGCATATGGCTCCCCTCCCATCAAAATCTTTACTTGCAAAACATTGGTCAGAAAGATGTGTACTGTATGTGCAAAAGAAGCAGACCATTAGAATACAGATTAGAAAAACAAGGCATCACATATGAGGATTGATATGCTTTGACATTTGAGATGCTCAGACTGCCTCTCTTAATGGGGTCACAATCTCGCTAAAAGAACTAGCTTGCAGACTGGAAGCACTCCAGGGCCTGTTTCATTCTGGGAATCCAAGATGGCAACCAGAAGTGCTTTTTAAATCAGGTCTATCCAATAAGTCAGCTTTCACTCTGAAAACGGATTGAGACACTGTCATCCATGCCCTATTACTACCAAAGTCAGATGAAATACAGGACAGTCTACAAAGGGCTGTCTTAAAGCAGCTTGATTCGTGTCCTGTTCTTTAGCCAAGATTCAGATGTACAGCGTAATTCCCCTTTTGGCACAGCAAGACTTCTATGCTCAATTCAAGAAATAAGAGTTATCTTTAAGGCCCAACTTGGCCAGGAGCCTGCTTACCATAGCAACGTCTCCAATTCCAAGCACCTCACATCAAATCATATGCTCAGGTTCTGCATTATGTTTCTCCCATTTGGGATGTTTGACCAGCCTTTCAGTGCGGATGTCCAATTTATGGCAGTCTCCCCTTGGCAGGGAAACTTGCCAAGCTCTTTCATCACTTGCCTTCTGCTATGTGTTTAAGCCTTTTATGATAACCAAATCTTTTAAATTATTCTTAGTTGGTAACTGTTGCTGCTATTAATTTTATTTCATGTCTTTTTTATACTACAACTTTTATTTTTTACAAATTGTACTGCCTGGGTTAATTTCTAATGAAAAAGCAGCCAACAACTGCTGGTAAGATTCCAAATGACATTGGCTAGGACATCATACCTAAAATGAAGCACTTGTAAGCACTATTGTTTTCAGTGAGAAAGTTAAACTCGTACTTGAGATCAACAGAAAGAATCAAATGTGCATTTAGGACTCTCACTGGAAACAATGGAATTTACAAATGCTTCTTCTCCCACCCCCCACCCATGTTAAAAGAATCAAGAAAGGAAACTTACTTCGAGTAACATAAGCTCCAAAAAGAATCCACATGGAAGCAATAAGTGAGCCAAACATCAACATAAAGCCAATGAAGAGCCAAACACGAGCACCTGTATGAAATACAGGTAGTTAAGCATGGAGATAATTGATAAACACAAGAGGAAGCCAGAGAGAACAGAATATTAATCCAAGGAAAAAGACAGAACAAAACTTGCATTCATCACCACAATCTGTGAAATTTAAAAGTGTCACAAAGAACCTTTACACAAGAGATATCCTACAATTCAGTGCCATATCAGTAGTTCATAAGAAAATATGAAGTAATTGAAGGTACAACAGCATGCAAGACATCTGACTCAATGTTGCCCAGCAAGGTGCATTAACCTGAGCTTTCCTTCTTTTAGGGGACCAAGGGCACTTTTTGAATTCAGAAAACCTGCAAGGGGGTCACCACACACACACACACACACACACACTCACTCACTCACTCACTCACTCACTCCACAACCAAAATAGAGTAGACAAGATAAGACTATACTAGGTCCCAAACCAAGGCATCTGTTTTTAGAAATGCTTTTTCTAGTCCACCTGTACTGTTGTATTGGAGGTTTCTCATGTGCTAGCCTAGTTAAGAACTGAGGGGGATGCTAGAATAAGACAAGCACCAGCTGTGACTGTAAAGTTGATAAACCGGCACATCATGGAGATAATATGCCACAAGGCCATTGATATGGGTATATCTTGAACCAAAAGTAGGCAGTGTGTTCTAGCCTGGAAATTAGCCCCTGCTCTGTGCCTACCTGGTCAACTCAGATGGGATAGAAGCCAATGGATATGGAGAAGTGGGGAGCTAGGTAGATGGTAGAAAAGGCCTTGTGCACCTAAATTTTATGTCTTCTCTACCTGCTGAGAATCCCACCTCAACGTTGAAAATTTCATCGCTTCTGCAGCAGTAGCCAGGCCTTGGTAAAAACTCTGTGCATGCCTGGCTATGTGTGCATGCTTGTCTCAGTGGCTGTAGAAGAGTCTCTCTGGCAAGACTTATCTTTTCAATCTCAATACAATTGTAGCCTGCTAGTATTTTGAAACCAGAAAATATTTCCTTCTCACCAAGACAAGTGCAAAACAGCTGCTTCTCGCTCACAGAACCTGGCTCCTTCTATGTAGGGTCAGGGAAGCCTGAAAGCGAAGGGGACTAGCCCAACCTGACCCCCAGGGCCCATTCTTCACACCTCCACCCTTTCTCTTACCTGGTGGCTACAGCAGCTGTCCCTAATTATTCCCTCTCCTGCCCAGCTGCTGCCATTTAGAGGAGCCAGAGAGTGAGGAATAGAACAGAACATGTTGAGAAGGAATAGAATAGCCCATTACCTTATTCCTTTTCCACACTTCCGCTCCCTGCTATCTACCTTTTGAAAAGAGAGAATAGCAGGAGTACAGGAGGAGCCACAATAGCCTAAAGGAGCTAAGGGGGGCGGTTGTTGGGGAGTAACTTTGAACATACTCTACATGCCTGGAGAGGTGGGGAAACAAAACACACACAAGGGACCAGTCGACATGCATTGTGCAGTACAAGGTGAGGGAGAAAGTGTTTCTGGAAGCTGTCTCTGGCACTCTCAAGTCTAAATTATGATACATCAAGTAGCTTTCAGAACTCGGCTGTTACATTTCAACCAGCTCCCCTTCATTTGTTCACCTTCTAGCAGAGTGGTTTCCAATTGTCTTGGCACCGTGACCCACCGTGACCCACCTGGTGATGCGGGAATGACAATGGGAGGGTGGGAGGCTCCTCTGGGTTGCCCTGGGATGCCCTTTGTAGGCCTCAGAATGGCCTGCAGAAACCTTGGAAAGCCACTTCTGATTTTCTTCCCAAAACTGGAAGTGGTTTTCCAAGGCTTCTGCAAGCCAATTTGAGGTCCACAGAGGCCAGTATAGTGAGCTGCTGGCCTGGAATAACCCAGAAGAGCTCCTCACCCTCCTAGTGAGTAATTTGGCTTCTGGAATGGCTCTGATTTTGAGCCAAACTGGAGCAAGGGCGGGTGGGAGAGCCCAGGTCACCACCCACCACATATGGGCTCATGAGCCATGGTTTGGAAAACCTTGTACTAGCTTTCCACTACACTAGCATTGGACAAGACCCTGAAAGGGAATGGAATTGTCCCTTTCTCCACATGGGCTATTTAAACAAAAAAAGAAATGTGGGGGTGGGTGGGAATGTGGGTGGCCCTCTTGCAAAGCACAGACTTTATATACAGGTTGTGCCTCTGTATCCGCAGGGGATCCATTCCTGGACACCCTCACACACCCCTGCCAACACAGAAAACCATGGAAAGTGAAATCCAGTTTTCTGGCGCATCTGTTTCATTTGACCTTGCGGGATCTATTCCCTAGTGGTTCCTTTGTAATTTTTGTGCTGCTCTTTTGTTTTTACAGCTGTTCTATTTCATTTTGCTCCTGTATTGTTATAATTTTTAACTGTTTTTAATCTGTTTATTTTTTGTTTTGCTGTTGTTTGCGAGCTACTTTGAATAGAGAAAACTATAATTTTTTAAAAAATAAATAAGGGTTATTTAAATCAGGGAGTTCACTTACTAAGGATTTGTATAACACTTTGAGTGTGCAAAGTGCTTCACATGTATTATCTCCATGTAAACCTTAACAATCCTGCAAAGTAAGTATTATGTCCATATTGCAGCTAGGGACTTCATGCTGAGAGGGAGTGGCTTACCAAAGGTCATCTAGTACATGATAGAGGTGATTTGTGAACCCAAGATGTCCCAGTTCAGTCTCTTAACCACTACATCCCACCAGCTCTCTATAGCAATTTTGCACTTAGATAGCAAGCTAAGATCAGATGCAATTCATTTGAACTAACAAGCATGACCTTACCTGTCCTTCCTAAACAGCCATCACTATAGCTGTCTCCTCTCACCTGAGCATTTGAAACAGCATTTATCCTGCAACAGAAAGTTTTATAGCAATTAAAAAATATTTTTTTTAATTTAGTCCAACATACTACCTAAATATGACGGCTTCACTGTTGGTACCTCACTGTTAAGAGATAATCCCTGTCCTCCCTCAAAGTAATTTCAGTGTAAACATGTTTGCCTCTACAGATGCTAAACATGGAAAAAATTCCAAACGTCAAAATATTACAGCACAGAAACCAAATTCTGACCACAAGACTTGGGATATTAACACACTCACTCTCAAGTAGTATAGCTGTAAGTTTTGTTTAATATTTGACCAAGTATAGACCTTAACATGCTTTTTGTTACGCCACCCATGACAGTGCATTGCACTATCATGCCCAAAAGGTCATCTTCACTCCCAGGAAACCAGGTGGCTAGCCTGCTAACGCCACAGGAAGAGATCTGGAGATGGTGGGGACCCCGCAAGTATGAAGGAAACTCCTTACTTCAAAAATCTCCATGTTTTCCCTGATCTCCTTATATGGGAGGAAAAAGGGGCTAGGGAGAATTGAACCCACTCCTCTCTGGTGGACAAACACCGAATTGTAAGTCCACTTCCTCCCAGCTCTCTGCCAAGGCCAGTGGAACCCTGCCAGATCAAACAGGAGCAGGGAGGACTGCACCACTCTGCTGTTGAAGCAGCAGAGTCCACAAGTACTACCATTTCTACATACTTACATGAAAAAAGCTAGTGTGGAAAACACTCCACAAGTATGGAATGCATGGTTCAAGTCTTCTGGTTGAGAGTACACTACTGCTGCATCTATCATTATCCACCAACCTGTAAAAAACTGTAGGAGAAGTAATCACTAAGTCATGTGAGAAATCTATAAGAAAGGTCAATCAAGTAATTTAACCTGGTTCCCCTCTCCCATCCCACTAACTTGCTGCTATGTGGGTCCTAGCTACTCCCACAACAGAGGTCAGATTTCCAAGCCCAAAAGGCAATATTATTATAACTAGGTGACCCCTTCATTCCCAGGAACCAGAAAGACCAAAAAAAGGGTACCACATTCTTATATAGCGAATGTATACCAGTACACTGCTTGATTTACCCATTACTGAGTTCAATACAGAGGCCACAGTACAAAAGAACCAAGACACAGGCACCATAGCTAATGGAATGGCCTTGAGAATAGACAGAATCTCTAATCAAGAGATGCTGCACTTTCATGTTAGTTTTTAGGGATGGAAGCCTGACCTGAAGAAAGACTGAAAGAGATCTAAATAATTTGTTTCATCCAGTTGTTGTTCAATCGCTAAGTCGTGTCTGACTCTTCACGACCCCATGGAACACAGCACACCAGGCCTCCCTGTCTTCCACTAGCTTCCAGAGTTCGTCCAATTTCATGTTCATTGCTTTGGTGATACTATTTAACCATCTCATCTTCTGCCGCCGCCCCCTCCTCCTTTTGCCTTTGAAATCAGGTAGGCTTTACGGTCTAGAGGGCTGACTTAAAATAAAGTCCTTTTGTTGATCAGTCAGACAGGGAAGAAGTTATCTGGGGGTTTAGAGCTAGATGCCATAAATGTGCTGATAATGCCCAGCTCTCTCTCCCTTTCATCAAATTCTAGAGAGGACGTTGAGGATTTGGAGCATTGCCTGGAGGCTACTGGTGAGTGAATGGGGATGTACTTCCTCAGCAGGAGCAGGTATGCAGCTTGGGAGTCATCCTGGATTGCTGGGGCCAGGGCCATTTGCCCGCTTCAGCTTCTGGGCAAATTACAGTCACGCACAACTGTAATTGTTCGGTTATTTGGGCCGGACCACAGTGATTGATGCTTTGGTGACATCTCATCTTGATTACTGTTAACACTCTCTACATACAGTAGGGTTGCCCCTGAAGGTTGTCTGGAACCTGCAATTAATTCACAATGAGACAGCCCATGGTGTCACTGCAGCTCAAGAGCTCAACTCTTATTTGGCTGATGCTCCAGTAGCTCTACTGGCTACCAGTTTGTTTCTGAGCAGAATTTAGGATGCCGATTTTAACCTTTAAAGCACAGTATAGGACTAGGGTATCTGAAAGATCATCTTCCTCTGTAGATTCCAGCCTATCCCCCAAGATGCCCCTCCCACTTGTGCTGCCCTTGATAGGTGGGAAGCAACAAGAGGTAGGGGCTTCTCCATGGTGGCATAACAGTTAGGGAACTGCCTCCTGTGTGTTTTAAGATGTGCTCCTAGAGGTTCTCTTCTTTCATTGTAGCTGAAAAGGTGGATGGGCTATTGTTGGGGCTTACGTTTTTACTGCTGCTGTGTGCTGTCTTTACTTTATACCAGTTGTGACTTAATTATGGTTTTATGCTGCTCCTTGTTTAATTTTGTATGTGTTGGAGTATTTTTGGTGATTTCCTTTTAATCTGATAGCGATAATTTTATTGTTATAATTTTTGTGAGGTTCTTATTTTTGTTTATGTTCTATATTTTGGGGGATGCCTTGGGCACCCGCTTGTGGAAGGGAAAGACAACATACAAATCATTAAGAAATCAGCTCATGAACGCAAGTTGCAAGATTTTATTGGGTGGCACTCTGACTAGCATTTTCACTCTCCACAATTGGAAGCTTCCTTCGTGAATGAAAGGAGCATTCCATTCAGAGTGAGCTTCTGACAGTGGAAGTTAGGATTCACACAACAAGCTGGAAGCTCTTCTAGATAGTAAACATTTCTAATATTACAGATTTGGGGTTGGCGCACACACACAACCATGGGAAATGGCTCTTGCAGCACAAATATGAACAGAGCGCAAATCATTATCTACTATAGCTACAGAAGATGACTCATGGTACTTATGACAACCACAAAAAGAAATATAGCTCAAATTAGTACAAGCCATCCAAAAAGGGTGCTAGAAGCTCTTACAAAAAAAATAACAATTGAAGATATTGTAAGTTCAATAAAGAACTGAAATATTGCTGACTCACTAGTCTGTCATATTGTTTGTCTGAAGACTTACCAGAATCCCAGCGACCACAGAAGCAACTGCATTTCTTCTTTCACTCCAATCAATACATTCACATTCAGGCCATCGGAAATTGTCTAGAAAGCCTGCCATTTTCAAGTCCCTTTTACCTTCTTTATCTGTGTTTTGGCATCAGATAGTCATAAAGCCCAAGTCCTACATAAGAATCAAAAACATATACACAAAAGTATAAATACTGTAGTGTTACTTTAATATTAGGTTTCAAATAAAATTGAAAAGAATGTAGCTAGCTTGTTTGTAAATCAGATGTTTGATCTGATATTCCTTGAGAATACAGAGATTTTATATGAAAGTCAAGCACAGTAATTGGGAGGGCAATGAGTTGGTATTCTTAACCAGTACACTACACTAACTCTGAGATTTCTGAAGGAACAAGAGGGCTTAGATGTAAAATAAAAGTCTGCCAATGTCATCATAAGAGTTGTTGGTGCTACCATATTACATCAACATTAAAAATAAATATTTGGCACTGAATTGTTGCATTCAGCAATATTAAGTGCATCATTTCACATTAAAAATATCTTGACTCAGAATGCACTTACAGAATCATAAGAGCATTGAAAACCTGCATTATGGTCTCAGCCCTGGCAATACCCTACTTGCTATATAAACTGCCTATACATCTGGCTTTCTCCACTCACAAATTATTCATAAGGACTAGGGATGCAACATTTTGATAAGATCCACCTCTTTTTTAAAAAAGATACTTACCTTTTATGTTTCCAACATTAAAAGTTTTAAGTGACAAGTCTGTGGCTCAGTTAATTGAGGGCAGCTTTTCAGTAAATTAAAACATTTTGATCAACTAAAAAGGGACTCCTGATCAATCAGAAAGTGTTTTATTTTAATGCAAGTACCTATGGGTACTGATGGCAAGCATCGTTTTAAGAGCAAGCATCTCTGAGAAGGCAGGAGAAACAGCACTTCTGCTATACATGCATTATTTGCTAACATAGAAAGCATGCTTTTTCATTTAGAACCCTTTGCTCATATGCAAGTTCAAGGAAGTTTCATCCAATTGCTTAATATTGGTAATAATCATAATACGCATGCACATAAGATCTAGGAACACACACAGTAGAACTGTAATATTGCAGGAATTGCAAACATACATTGCAAAGTTCGAGGTCAAAATGGACTGGTTCACACCAACGTCCAAAGCAAGATGGAAAGCCAACTTCAAACTTTGGTTTGGAAACCAGTTAAGCCAAAGTTCCACATTTCACACAAGTCACAGAGTCAGTTTAAATCAAAAAGTTGTGTCGGAAATTATACTGGTAAATCCAATTAGGGTACAATCCTAACCAACTTTCTAGCACTGACATAGCTGTGTCAATGGAGCATGTGCTGCATCAGTAGTCACAGAGGCTTCCGCAAGATAAGGGAATGTTTGTTCTCTTACCTCAGAGCTGCATTGCCCTTACCCTAGTGCAGGAAAGTTGTTTAGAATTGCCCTCTTGGTCACTCCTCTGAACACTCCTTGGACACTGCTGAAACCACTACAGAAGTATTTTACTGTACTTCTTAAAAACAAGATTGCCACTGCACTGATCTTACGTCCCAATTTGTATTCATGCATGCACACTCAGCTAATTAACCTTGCCATTAACTGGTAGCTAAGGAAAGATAGTGGGGCACGAAAATGGCAGTGACCTTGCTGCCTCAATACAAAGCTGGTCCTGTAGGTCTCCATCCAAATGGGGTCTAACTCTTAGCGATATAGTCCAATCCTCCTAGATTCATTGCAAAGCACCAGATAACTTCCCATTCATCAGTTCCTGTTCAGCCCACCTACAAGTCAAAGCATGCCAAATCTTTGTAATAGCTTAGCTTGTGAAGATTATGCTTGGACAAAACCTTCAGTCACCAGCAATTATCAATTAATCAATCAATCACTAGTATTTATATACCGCTTTTCAACACAAAGTTCACAAAGCGGTTTACAGGCAAATAATAACATTAAAGTTAAATGGCTCCCTGTCCCAAAAGGGCTCACAATCTAAAAAATGGAGAACACCACCAGCAACAGCCACGAGAAAGACACTGTGCTGGGGTGAAGAGGGACAATTGCTCTCCCCCTGCTAAATATAAGAGGACACCACTTGAAAAAGTGCCTCTTGCCCAGTTAGCAGGGGTCAGATGTCTGATAGGTGTTGCTAAAGCAATACCCCTCAAATAATTTGCTCTATTGTTGTTTTCCTAGCTCATGCTGTTATTTTCCCAGTTCTCATTTGTACTTTTTCACCTTCTTTTCCAAGGTCATCAGCATAGTGACTCCCTGTATCTCTCGCTGTTTAGCCTAGCCTGTTGGGCTCATCTATTTATAAGCAGAAAACCATTCATAAAAAGTACAGTACATCTAGCCCATATATTTTAGCCTTTAAGCATAACTTGATCATATACTACTTGCTGCTGTTGCTGGGCTAAAACCATACATTATCATCATGATCAACTTGAGATTGCAACAGTAGCTGAACACAGTGGAGGTGGTAAAGGGAGGGGAGCATCGTGACTCTACAGGGCTTGTTCTTGTAGCTGGTTCTTGTAGAAAACTATTGTTTCCTATTACATATGAACCAAGTAAATATAAAATAAAACATGGCAGTTAGCAAGACATCTTACTTCATTATAAATAAACCTATTTAGAATTGGGTGGAAGGGATGCTGTTAACCACTTCACCAAGTTTAACCAGTTTTAGTCTGAAAAAGAGCAACAGTAAGAGAGAAATGAATTTGTTTCATCAGTGGAGATTTTCTAAAACTCACGTATTAGTTACGGAGTTTCTCTTTTTAGATTTATATTATCAACTAAAAGCATATCCATAAACAGGAAAAATGTTAATACAAGTTTAAATCATAAAGAAGCAGCCACTTGAGAATACAGGACAACAACAATATATTTGTTCAACCACTTAAATAAATATAGATACTTCAGCCGCCACTTGATGCTGCATATCTTTATGATGGAAACATTTGTTTAGATTCTGGACATTAAAAAAAATCTTACTGAAAGGAAAGGAACTGACATTCATTCAAAGATGACCCACACAGTACTAGAGAAGTTCATTTCACTTGCATAACAGAAACTGGAACTGACTGAAATTTGAGTATTTCCTTCACATGTTGAAAGCCACGTATATTTCCAATTAGAAAAATACTTTATCCTATGGATGCTCAAAAGGGCAAACGCAATTCTTTAAGTCTACCACTGTTAAACACAATTAAAAATTGACAACTGAGTTGACAATCATTTCCAGGTGTGGGAACAGTCTTACTAAAAAAATAAAATAAAGATATCTGAACAGGAGGCCTGCAATGATCTGGAGCAGCGATTTCCAAACCTTTTAGCACCAGGACTCACTTCTTAAACTTCACTCTGTTGGGAGCCACCTTAACAAAGGAGATCTAGAAATATTTATCAATAACAGGAATATTTATCAATAACAACCACCAGAAAAAAAAGACTTTCAAACTTTTCCCTATATTTACACATGCTTGTGAACTGCAGGAGTTCAGATTTTCGCAGGGCAGTTAGCAGCAGGGTGGATAAAAATCGATGATTTTAAAAAAACCAAAAAAAATTGATTTTTTTTATTTAAATTGGATTTTTTTTATTTTTATCAAATTTATTTTAATAAAATGCTTTTGGAGTAAAAATCTATCTAAAGATAGTTTTCTATTTAAGATACATTAATAATTTAGTTTATTCAGCATGAAATGGAGCTTAGTTATGTAGCATAAGGCTGTATATTCTGCAATATTTACATTTTTGGAAATGCATTCAATGAATCTAAGCTATGCAAGCTAACATGCACTGCGCACTGATGCAATTTCACAGTAACCATGAGATAAATCATAAAACAAAGTTCAGGAATATTCCTTTATCCCATTTTTTTGCAAATTTATGTATGCTACAAACTGTATGAAGAAAAATGCATCTGTACCAGGCTTTTTTATGTGGACCCAGCTGATATATTCAGTTTAAGTTCTTTGTTTTTTCAAAGATATTTTGTTTATGCATTTCAGTTACTAAACATTGATGTTTAAGCAAATACAAGAATATGCAATATAATGTTATTGTTTTAATTAAATAAAAGAATTTGAGTAGTTGAGTAATCACACACATTGATGTGTGATTAACCTATTAACCTAAAATCGGTTCGGATCTCGCTGTTTTTACTAACCTGACAGCTTATTATTCTAAATAGGAAACCTTCATTTTGTTTGCAAATAATAATATTAAGGATTCTAACTACCAGTGAGAATGAGTCCTTACATTTAAAGAGCACCTGTCATTTCAGCGGGCATCCACTCACCTGCCGCCGCCACGTCCCTCACCTTATTGTGTCACTGTCGCATCACCAGCCGCATCACCATTAAAGTGAATGGGACTGTTGGTGAGTCAACAGTGGGTCAGAAGAGGAGCCGCTGCAGGACGGAGGAGCTGCTGCAGGACAGAGAGGACAATTGTTTTTTAAAAATTATGATTTAAATTGAGTTGATTTAAATCTAGCCTTTTTTACTAGTGATTTAGATCATGATTTAACTCAACTTGATTTAATCATCAACTTGATTTAGATCAAATCAACCCTGGTTAGCAGCAATCTGATTTTGAATGGTTTCATAATTTGAAGTAATTAGCTGATCCTTCCATCACCCTTTGGCAACCCACCAGTGGGTCCCAACCCATAGTTTGGGAACCACTGATCTAGAAGGAAACGACAGACACCAGAAAAAGTCACCAAGAGGAGCTACTTGCGGACCATCACAACACTACATATACTCTCTATTTTTTATCATGTAGCACAAACAAGAGGACAAGTAGAACTTCTCTGCCAAACCTCCACCCCAAGTCTTCCAAGGACATACAGTCATGCTTTCAAAACTACAACTTACAAACCATTTACATTAAAAAAATATTCCTCACTGAGCAATTTCCATTAATGCAATAAGCATGTCAGACCCCTACCTTGCTGGTTGCTGCCCATGAGGAACCATTGCTGGCAGACCAACAACAAAAAGCTCATACCACTGTATCATTCTGAGGAGGGAGTGGCTTCTCTACTTTGCCAAGGCCGACAGGGACATCCATTATAGGAGTGGGGTAGGGGCCCAGGGCCCATGTGACGGCAGCCAGGAGGAATTTAAAGTTAGTTATAAGAGGGATTACAATATGGGGCAGAGGGCTCTGCAGAGCCTCTGGAAAGCCATCCATGAGACAGTGGCAACCGGTTGCTCTCCCTATACTTGAGGCACAAAAGGGAAGGAGGGAGAATGACCATCCTACTAAAATTAAGGGGACTAGCTGCTGGCCTTCAGGTGCAAAGGAGGCACTATTGGGACTCCAAGTGTTGGTGAAGGGCAGACTCTGCAACTGAAAAGAGGTACTTGGAAGAAAAGAGCTCCTAAAGGGAACCAAAAAAAAGGTTGAGAATGGATGAACTAGAAGCGCTATTCAAAGTGGTGGGTCGCAACCACTTTTGAACATTGAAAGGGCCATTCCCCCTTAAGGGGAAAGGCCCAGGAATTGGTACCCCACCAGCACCACAGCAATCATGGCACTGCAGAGACTCAGGGGCATGGAAACGGACATCAGAGGGTAGGGAAGCCTTTTGGAGGGTGCTGGAGGCTTGCAGACCCCAGGTGCTGCAGAAATGAGCAGCAATCAGAACTCACTTCCTGTTTGCAATCGATCACTTTACTTGACAATAGGATTTATTTCAGAACTTAGTACCTTATTGTGAATATACCTTTAATCTAGAACACACTGTAAACCTATGTCACAAATTTACACATAAGCGTTGTTCAACAGCTAAGAGACTGAGAACACATAAGCATATTCAATAACAGCCAAGAGACTGAGCTGCAAATCAGGATTTTCTTAATTTGCATCTCACTTCTGCCATGAATTCTCTCTAAACAGCCTTAAGTAAGCCACTCCCTCTCTAAGCTGCCCAGCTGCAATATGCGGACAATTCTTACCTGACAGACTGTTGGAAGGATTCTATCTACACAAATGAAGTGCTTCACACACTGTAGTAATCTATGGCCCCATAGCATCCCCAGAGATCAGGGAATGTTATGGAGAAGCAGCTGCTGCAGTCCATAGTGCCCAGCAGTGATACCAACACTCTGGCACTCTGGTAGGAAGGTTGCTCAGTGGCCTCCATAGCTGGGAGAGACAGAGCCATGGGGGAGCAAGGGACATATGAAGAGGGGGGGGCCAGTGGACAAGGAGGGTGACAGAAGGGGAGGCAGAGCGAATAAGGAGGGAGAAAGAAGAACTGAAGGGGAAGGAGGCAAGGTGACTCTAAGGAAGAAGGATGAAAGAAAGGGGATGGCAATAGGCAGGAAAGAGAGAGGGAGGAGTCAAGGGAGAGGGCAAGAAGAGGGAGGTGAAGAAGGGAGAGGTTGAAGCAAGAGGACAAGAAAGGAAGGAGAAACAAGTCTGAGCCAAGGCTTTAGGAATGAGAGGTGGCCTCTGTTCACCGGCTATGGCTGATAGATGGACAGACACAACAGAGCCACTGCCCACCCACCAAGTATTGGCACTGCGCAGGTGGGAAGAGTTGGGGAAAACCCCTAATATAAAGAAAGAGGACCTGCAAGTCTAAGAAACTCCTGGTAACCAAATGCAGGAATGCAACAGGCAAGAACTGGAGAGGACGAAGGGGAGGTGTCCAGAGAAGCATCTAGGATTCCAATCCTAAATTTCCAGTATGTAGCTGCAGGCAAACCAAGAACTGATAGGAGACACAATGTCTTCTCCCTCTCTGTTTTATTTGTCCAGTGGGCAAGTATGTGCCATGTCTTTCCCCACACCATATGACACAGAATTTCTGGTCTGGGAAGAGTAGGGGATTGTGGTACTCACACACACTCAGAAAGTGCTACATAATCGTATTATTCTTTGACTGATTACATACTGATGTGAAATTAATATTTCAAATCAGCTACTATAGAACCGAAGGCATGAGTCAAGCACTTAAAGCTGGGATGAAATCCCAGATACTCTTTGCTGAGAGTAAGATACACTGAGCATATTTCTGAATAAAGGTACACAGTACTGGACTACAACCTCAAGAATTTCAAGGGGAAGACATTACGAATATGCTGAAAGGCTACTTTAAGCATGTTTAACTATCCTACTGAAAACATATTAAAAGTATTTAACTTTTGATTGGAGAAGGAAAACGCCCAGAGTGTTCGTTTGTATTATTTCAATTAAGCAGTCTGCAGTGAGTTATGGATATGGATGGGTGAATCATTTGTTAAGCCATTCCTTTCCTAAATTTTACTCCCACTGACTTTACAGGCTGTCAAGGCTGTACTACTTCTTTACACCAAGAAGTAGTAAAGCTATACTGTATTTCTGGACCAGCTTAAACCATTTAAAGTCAAAGCCTCTATGCCAGTGATTTTCCACCAGTGTGCTGCAAATGGTCTGCAGGTGTGCTGTGGGAATTTGAGAGAGGGTCATCCGTTAGTAGGGTCACTGTGGGTGTGAAACCCCCCCCCCCACCAGCAGCATGATGTGCCTTGTCAAAAAATGAATAGTGCACTTTAACAATTTCAGCACTGTGAGAGGAAAAAAGATTGCAATTCACTGTTCTAGGCTGTTACAAAGGAACCAATAAATCACCACTCCCAGTAGCAGTTGTGTCCACTTCAGCTTCCAACATAAAAATGGACTTCTCTTTCTTCTCTGCTGCTTGTGCTACATTGCCCCAAACACCAGCTGATGGCATCCCGGCAAACCAGCCGCAAGGCAACTGTACTCCCCTCGTAAATCCTCAACTCAACACTGAAGGAACGACTATCTTGTCAAACATGTGCTCTGAACTATTTATTTCTAACCAACATTTTAATAAATAAAAAGGACAGCAGATGCCAGGAAAGCTCCATTCAAATTATGGGCTTTACCCCTTGAGAAGCACACTAACAACGCTTTAATCACAGTTTCCGAGCGTGGCCCCAAAAGCGGAACCGGTTTCACGAGACCGAAAGCAGAAGTAGAGAGGTGCGACCGATTGCCGCACAGCTAATTAGAACCACAAGCTGTAGGGATGCACCTGTGGGTGGAGATGGGGCCTCTGGCTTTCCCACGACCATCTTAACCGCAAAGAGCAAAAACAAAAAAGCAAATGTGAGAGCAGACCAGGCCAGAAATACCTTTACACGAGCAGGAACTCGCCGCCTCCCATTTAAGAGTCGTTGCTAGAAGAGAGCATACTGAGCACCCTCCTCATCCCAGAGACGAGGAAGGGAAAAAGAGGAGCTGCTCAGGAAGATAAGACTCCCCCCCCGGGGGGGGGCTCTCCTGCTTCCAACTCCCCTCCCGTTCCCTTAACACTGCGAAGGTCAGGCACCACAAGACTCTCTTCCGTCCCACACAGCGTCAAGGGAGCCTAGAGACCGCCGACCCCTAACTGACCGTTAGCCTTAAGTCTATTAAAGGGGGTAAAGGAGACGCTCCCTAGAGGGCGTGGCCTTCTCCGGGGTCGCAGTTCTCGAGGCCGGCGGCGCCCACCGCGCGAGATGCACCTCATCCTTCCCCTCAGGAAGGGAATCGCGATCAGCGAAAGGATGGAGGAGGTCGCGCGCGGGCGGGCGACATATTAACCCGCGAGACAACACGCACGCCCACCAGCGCCCGCCTCAGCAACGGGTTGGGTAGGTGGGCGAGCCGCGCCCACCCAAGCGCTTCACCTGGAAGAGTAGCTCCACCGACATCCACAGCTCCGCCAGCTGGAGGCGTGGAGGGAAGGAATAGAGGCTTCGGCCAATCGGCACACAGCGTGTCGCGTCACAATGCGGGACGGACTCTCTGGGAGAAAGCGTGCTGATTGGTCAGCGGCCCGGCGCAAGTTTAGTTGGGAAGATGAAGAGCATGGGCAAAGGGTCTGATTTGCTGATGCCTGCCCAAGAATGTTAGATGACAGGAGAGGACATGACATCAGTATCTTGAAGCCATGGATATAACAATATGGCTGACTCAGATCATTGCCGCCAAGGAGGAGGATTGCCGCGAATTCACGAATAAAAATCTCCCTGCTCGTGTGTAAAAGTTAATCTCAACGTCTTAAAGCATGCCTGCGTGTTCTGAATACGGGTGTGCGAATCGCTGTACGAAAAATAGTCGTGACCGACTGTAGGGGGCGGTGCTCATCTCCATTTCAAAGTCTGTAGAGCCGGCGTTTTTGTCCGAGGACAAGCTTCCATGGTCATGGGGCCGGCATGACTCTAGGAACGCCGTTACCTTCCCACCGAAATGGTCCCTATTTATCTACTTGCATTTTAGGTGCTTTCGAACTGCTAGGTTGGCAGGAGCTGGGACAAGCAACGGGAGCTCACTCCATCACGCAGTCTTGAACTCCCAACCTTGCGGTCGAAAGCCCAGCAACAGCGGATTAACTCGCTGCGCCACCACGTCCCTATATTCACATTACATCGGTTCAATAAAACGACCATTAATTGAAAAAGTGAGTGCATTTTTTTTGAAGCTGTGTAATTCCTTGTTGTTCCTAGCTGTCTTATTCACCATTTTCAGACACCCACTGTTAATGGTCTAGAAGGAAAAAATATATATATTTCCCCCCTCCTTTTTCCCCCCTTCCTGTTTACACTTTTTTTCCCGCCTTCCATTTTCTACGGTAATATTTTCAAACTTCTGAACATTAACAGAATTTGTGTTTTTTTTGGGAGGGGTGAGTATAGAAGTTAAAAAAATACTCTTAATAGTCTAGAAGTAAAAAAAGAATTACTCTCATATTGACAACTACTTGTGTTATGAAGATATTTTAATGTAATTTTCCTACTGTAATACTTATGAAATTCTGAACATTAACAGACATTCTTTTTATGGGGCATGACCGTTTTATTTTTGCTTGTGTAGATTTCAAAAAATAAGTCTGTCAAAACAGCGCAATCCGAGTTTAAATAGACAGCAAGTAGCATTTCGTCCGGTGTGTTCAGTAATATAATTATGCAGAATTAAACCTTGTAAGTGCATATTAAATCATAATCAGGTTACCAATAATGTTTCTCCACGATCACACGTTGTTATTTTGGTAAGTTTTTATTTCAGGAGTAAACTATTCAGTCCTAAACAGTACCAGAAAAGCAATCTGAAATGCTTGGAATGAGCAATGTTTTGAGTATGACAACATGGCTGCTAAACCCACCCCCTGGCCTCATTCGGCTGCTATCTCTTCTTAAGGCATGTCCTCTCCTGTTATCTTACATCCATGTGCCTGCCTGTGGCTTATATAGAATAGCAATTAACTTCTGCGCATGGGCGGGTGCTGAATAGGCTGTTCCGCCCAAGGAGGTTATGGTTCCACCACCTCCAGGGTTAGGGTGCGGTGTGAGGGGGCAAAGCGCGCACACCCTAATCCAGGTTGCAGCCACGTAGTATGTCGATATATCCAAGGCTTGAGACGAAGAAAGCTCACTCCTACCTCTATTTACTGGAACGTGGAATTCGGTGGGACTTACTTCTTTCACGTAAACGGGCATAACGTTGCAACCCGGGCTAACTCAAGACCTTCTGGAGCTGAACATGGCATGTCTAAATTCTTGTGGCGGCTCACTGGATGTCGAATTCCCTACAATCAGCCGCCTTCCTTGAACACTTTCTAATGGCGCTTGAAAAGTTTATTTCCAACAGCTTTCAGTGGTGGGCAGGGTGAAAGTTCTGACAGTTGAGGATACTGGAGGAACTGCTGGTTTTTCTTATCTGCCTGATGCTTTTATGTTTTAATCTGCTGTTTTTAGCCCGCTGTGGTTTTAAGTATTTTTTTAATGTATGTTTAACTATACATGTTTTAATGTTGTAAACCACCTTGCACACGAGGCTTATAGCCTGGAGAAAGGTAGTATAAAAATCTTCCAAATAACTAAGTAAATGTATTCTTGTTAGAATGAGTTTCAGAAGGCTCCTTTCAAGGTAGTACTGCTGTTGCAAGGCCATTGCATTTTGCAAGTAATCAAACAGAGTATTTTGTATTTCTTCCCTCAGAAAGCATGCTGTGTAGAGTACAATGGTGGGTTGTCAAAGGCACCTGCTCTTAGCAATTGAGATGAGAATTGTGAAAGGCAACAAAAGTGTACTCACTCAGCTTCCCCATGAATCAAAATGAAGCAGCCAATTCAGATGGCAGTTTGGAGAAGGCAGCAGAGTACTGAGCGCTGCCCTGCATCCTCCACACCTGCCTGTTGTCTTTCACTGCCACTCACGCATTCTCAAGCTAGGCCACACCAACCCTTCCTGATTGCTCTCCAGACCAGGAAGTGTAGGGGCAAGTGTAGTCTACCTCACCCAGCCTGCCATCTAAATCAGCTGTTTCACCCTGCATCACAGGCAGGCTAACCCTGCACAAATCAATGCGTGCATCTCCTGGGAAACATTCTCCAAAGCATCTCCTGAGCGCAGAGACAGATTCTCTGGAGCTTCAGGCAACTAGAAATAACCAAACAAGCATCATCACAATATCATTATACAAAGACAGAATGCTCAAGAAAGGAAGTATCAGTGGTTTCTGCTGGCTAAGAATTGGCAGGAGTTTCAGCTATCTTCATCCCCTCCATTCCAGATCATTCCCAGCCAGCTCCATGTCTCAGGAGCACTTGAGACTTGGGTTATCGCTGAAACTGTGATTATTTTTCCTTTCCTGCATATAGTCTTGCTTGCAGGCCTGTTGGCAATTTCTCTTTCCTTAGTCTGAGGTATGTCAGTTGTTAAGCATTCAAACATGTCTGAGATAATGCCCATCAGCATAAATTATGTACTCCAGATTTTATTTTTCAATAAGAGTTAGGCTATGCAAAAACCCTGCATAACTAAGCAGTGCATAACACTCCCTTGTGCCTAGCTTTCTGAGGGCGCAATCCTAACCTGGAATTAGGCTGGCCGTTAGGCCAGCAACGTTTGGTGCAAGGGTCACCATAAAGCACGTTTGGACCACTCTGAGTTAGACGTGCACATACATCAGCTCCCCGACTCCCAAGAGTGGTCCAAACTTGTGGGAAGCACTGCTGCCCAGTCACCATTATCGCCACAGAGACTTGAGTGGATGGTGGTGAAACATTCTTTTAGGTGGGTCCTGATGTGAAAAAGTTTGGGAACCACTGAACTAGACGATTCATCATGTTTTCTTGCGTGATTTGTAAATATGACTTACAAATTCATCTGACTATTAATTTGATACACATGAAAAAATAAAGGAATTTTCACAAGTGCAACTCTTGCTGGTAGAGATTTGTTTATTTGTACTGTATATTTTCACAACAAAGTTCAATGAACTAGGATTGGAAGTTTGAGCACAACCTAAATGCCTTCTGATATTAATCTTAAAGTTATTTAATAATTAAACCAAGTGACTATCAGCTTAATCTTATTTCAAAATAAAATGCATCCATTTAAAAAGATTTGTTCTAAGATGGGATACATTGTCATTTATATTTTCTGTTTTCTTTGTGTCTGTTGCAGCCCTTGGTTTTTTTGGCTGCGTTTCATAGATCTCTAGGGCACGTGCAATTTCTTTCCTTGCATTAAAATGGACCATCTGTCTGCTGAGAATAGGGACAACCAGGTTGAAGTCATTAATCCTTTTGTTTAGCTTCTTGATATTTTCTATAAACTCTGTACAAATTTCATTCCATTGTTTCTCTTTATGTGCTGTCATGGGATCTCCAAGTTTACTCCGAGAAGCAACCATGTCCTTTCTTAGTTTTTCAATTGTTTCCCGTATTTCTTTCTGCATTAGAATCCATTCTGGTTGGTATCCATTGTCTATCAGAATCCGGTTCAGATTGTGAGTCATAGGATCAATGTGTGGACAGTCTGAATATTTTTGTAATGGTTTCCCTTTACCACTGAGATTATCAAAGTCACCTCTTGCCATAGATTCTTGAATAAGGTCTTCAACCAGCCGTTCAATTGCTTGGGTGATTTTTGCTTTCTTACTCTCCTTTACATCTTTAGCTAGCATACCAGCACTCTTAGCAAGTTGGCTCTCCATTTTCTGTTTTCTGTATTCCATGACTTGTTCAGTAGCCCGATCTACTCTGAACTGCATGTATTGTCTCTGTCTTTGACTGGGAGTTCCAAAACCAATGCCTTCAAAACTTAAGTACTGTCTGTGTTGTGGTGTTTTAGATTTGGATTTGTCGTCTTCCTCCTTCTCCTTATCACTTAATTTCATTTTCTTAGCCACATCATTGAGCACAGCTCTATATGCTTCTTCAATTTCTACAAAAATTGCAGAATCTGCTGTAACAGATCCACTGTCTGGGTGATATTGTTTGGCAAGATCTCTGTATGAATTTCTGACATCATCTAGGGAACACCCTTCCTGAAGTTTAAGCAGCCTGTAAAAGTCTCTAATATTTTTAGGTCTTTGATATGACAGCAGTCTGTGGCCGTAGATACCGTGATGTGGAGCTGGTTTGTTTTTCTTTGGAACCAGCAGTGAATATGCCCAGACATGACACTGTATTTGTCTCATCAGCACCACACAACGCCACTTCATAGTTCTTCAGTGCCACTATAGTGTAAACCATCATCTAACTGTAGATCTGAACAAATTCAAATGGAGGCATTCAGTAAAATGTTAAGGGAATCAAAAAGCACTTGAATGTCACTTAAACTAGTGACATTACTGGGTTCTTTTCTATGAGATTGTTTTAGAAAACAAGTTAGGGATAATTAATACAAAGAATTACTGCAGAGGTCAAGGTTTTGTGTATTATACTTGATAACTATGTTTATATTCCACAATACCAGTGGAATTTAAGTATTTGTGAAGCTATGTTGACTATTGCCTGTCATAATATTATAATAGTTTATTTTTGAGATTTCCAAACTGATAAAAAAGAAATAACAAATACCATAGTTTTTCTTCTAACAATGAATGTTTGGTCTTGTTTATTAATTATAAGGGTGCAATCCATCCCCATGTAGGCACACACATTTTTTTAAACTAAGTAGCCCAGCTCTGAATCAATTGATCAATTAAATATATAATCAGTTGACAGCCTAATTGGGTGAATCACAAATACTCCATTCCAAATAGCATAAGCCTAGTCATCCTCTTAAAGTAGGATGTTATATCAAATGTTATCCGATCTTGTACATTACTTTAGTAAATAAATTGGGGAACATGGTTCAATGGTTAGCAAAAGGCCACTAATCCTTACCTTTTTAAAAGGTTGAAATGTGGTCATTCTACATGTCTGGAAAGCACTGAACTCTTCCACCAGATTTTTTTCAACTGCAGAAAAATGAGAATTCCTATTTTAAAATCAAAGAAATGATTATCAGCAGGGCAGCCCAATCTTACCTAAATTGCTGCCCAAGCAGTGACAGCACGACTTCTGCTGCATCCCACAGGGGACTGTCAGCTCCTGGAGGTCTCCGGGGCATTACATTTATCCCCTTGCCTCAGGGTAAACCCCAGCAGCCGCTATGGGGCAACTCAGACTTGAGCCAGCTCAATCACTGGCTGATGTTGCTCTGTGAAAGTGGATCAGACCCAAGAAGGGGCACAAGATTTGGCTTGCACCTCTGCCACCACCCCACCCGGGCCTGATCCACCCTTCGCCCTGCCCTGCCCTGCCCTAAAACAAAAATAAAACACCTTGGCCGATGCCTAAAAAAGTATGTGAAGTATATGTTCACATTAAAGCAATGGAGGGAATCTAACTTACTTAATTTCTAGCCTACCTTTGATCCCATAATAGCTAACAAAGAGTATAAAAACAATTGGCAATTTTTTAAAAAATCACAATTTGCAGACATAAGGCTGCAATGTTTGGCTGATTAATTGGCTACATTATTAACCAATTACAAACATTTTGATCAAGTACAATAGTACCACCAATTATCTGGACCATTATTATTATTATTTTAAATATAAATATTTGTAAATAAAAAACAATGGTCAGCACCATTATAAAGGAAGCATTCCCACGTGGTTGGATTTACTTCTGAGCACGCACACACACAGAGGATTGTCCAATAAAACTCATATGATTAATGGACTAAGGTTGCAATTCTGTGTACACTTATCTAGGAGTAAGTACCACTGAATACAAAAATAATTATTTCTGAATAAATCTGCTTAGGCTTGCACTGCATTATTTCTTTAGGCGATAGCCCTAGTGTATCTCTGATCTTGGCCTGCGGTTACTTCCCTTCTCTTTGGAAAGGGAAATAATAAGAGTTTGCCACTGAAGTAAAAAACAACCCTCCCATGGCTTTCAGCGGCTTTGAAATGCATCTTGCGAATTAGAACAACGCTGGTCGGCTGATCCTATCATGCAATAATACACTCCAGCTAACCAGATACCGCAGGCAAAGCCGCAGTGCCCTCCGACCGCCTTATCCTTCCTCGTCTCTCTTCCCCCTCCGTTACATCCCACTCTTAGCCCCGTTTTATGTATTCATCGTTTTACCCTTTAGCAAACGACCTTTCCTAACGTCTGTCAAGGAAGCTCGCAACACAACTCCGCCCCCACGAGGCCTGAGAAGGTACACATGGACTTATTGTGCCGCTTAGGATTGTGGGAGGCGTAGTTCCTGCAAATGAGGCGTTTACATTTTCCCCCCGTGGTTGCACGTGAAAATCGATTCACAGCCTGGTTCGGTGTGAAAATGAGTTGCAGTTAAATTCTGATTTTTAGTAATTTACATCTAGAGATACCAGGCGTAAGCTATTAAAAATAACAAGACAACTGCAGCTCTTTGGACGATGAGCTAATTCGTACATGTTGCGTGTTTCTGATTACCATAGTGGTGGCAATTGTACGGGCTTCTAGTGCTGCCATGTGCACGTGTAGCTCTAATTTTCCCGTTAGCAGTCTCTGTAATGCCAACCAGGATTTTCCGGAGCCAAAAGGCAGGAATAAGTTGCTAAAAAGGCTCTTGTAGAACCTGCAGTTTATTGATTTGAAGAGTAACTTTTTAATATAATACTCAAACTGGTTAGCTGTTACTCTGGGGTGGATTTTAATTTGTGTCGCTATAGTGATTTTTTCCTGTTTTTATTGATGTATGCACATGTCCTGTGTAATTTCCTATTTTTACACAATCAGATTTAAAAAGAAAAAGCTCAAGTACCTTTAATAATTATGCAGAAGACGATGGTTCCGTAGGTGTGCTTTTCTCCACCTGCATGGAAAGCAGCATTTTCCAAAATTCCCTTTTTTGCACAACTATGAATGAGGAGGCATGGCCTTCAATACATCATGGCGGTTTATAAATCAATTTAAAATTGTAGGCAGCCATATTGGTTAATTAGGAAAAAAATTCAAAAGCCATCAAGAATCCTACACTGCAGTTTCTTTATTGGGACCAAGCAAAATGTTTGCTCAAGGCTTTGTCAGCCCAATCCTACTCGGGCTATGTGCCAATGAAACGCTTGTTCTGGCAGTATAAGGCTGTTTATGGCGACCAGGCATTCAGTGCAGCGTGGCTGCCACAGTGAGCAGTGAGTGGCTGCGTATGTATGTATACTTAGGGCCCCTGGGCCCAGGAGTGTCCACATGCACCTTAAAGTGCGTTTGGACCGCTCTTGGAGTCAGGGAAGACAGCGCACATCTATGTACCAGCCTCCCTGGCTCTGAGAGCGCAATCCTAACCTGGAGTTAGGCCAGCACAGTTAAGCCAGCAAAGTTTGGCCAGCACAAGGGACACCGTAAAGCGTGTTTGGACCACTCGGAGTCAGGGAGGACGGCCACATCTGTGAGCTGGCCTCTCTGAATCAGAGAGTCGTCCATTGTGCTCTTAGAAAATCAATACAGTTTTTCATGTTTATGGACTGTTCCAGTGTCAAGCATTCTCAGACAGTTTTACTGACGATATGACAAAAACAATATGATTCATATTGATCTTTTACCCCTTGAGCCAAATTAGATTTAGGGTGCAATCCTAACCAACTCTCCAGTGCCAGGGTAAGGGCAATGCAGCTCTTAGGTAAGGAAACAAACATTCCTTTACCTTGAGGAGGCCTCCATGACTGCCGCCCAGCTGCAGGATGCAGCACATGCCCCCTTGGCACTGCTATGTCAGTGCTGGAAAGTTGGTTAGGATTGCTCTCTCAGATTAGGCACTGGCCTAGGAGCCATGTTTGTCAAAGTGTCCGCCAAGCTACTTTGATCTTTGAACCTTCAATATTCTTGGCAGCAATCTATCATCACAGGGAGTGTATACCATGGGAAGCCCAATGCAGGACTTTATGCAAAGGACCCTAGCAATGTGATGTCAGCATTACTGCACAGGCAAATGAAGTTGAAGTGCTAGAGGTACAGTATAAGGCTTCTGTCATTCATGTGTTGTGAATTACCCAGTTCCTGCAACAAATCCTTGGAGAGATTAGTGGTATTTCAGCAGTGTACTTGTATCTAGTTCTAGAATCATAATTTACACAAAAACTAGTAGGATAATTTGATCAAAAATTGTAGAGTGCCAAAGGAGACTGCCATGCAAACACTGTACACAAATCTCTGAAATGTTTCTAGCCCCCTCCACCCCTCAAAAAATGGATCCCAGGGCTTTTTAACACAGTCACATTTTTGTGTGATATTTGGATGCATTCAAACATCAAGGCTACCGCTGAACTCCAAACCCTCTATTTTGTTGAAAAAAACAACTTGTCTGTCTTATTTGGGAACTAGATCTTGCAACTTTACTAGCATATATTGAAATATGACATTCCAGAAAAGGAATCTTTACATATATATCTGATGGTTTACAAACATGTTTTGTTCCTTTCTCACAAGACACATATATGTTTTTGAATAAAAAAATTATCTGAGCCTCAGCTTACCATGCAACTAATGCAAATGTGCGGTATTCTCCTCTTATGAGATTGGCCACAAGGAGATGGTGTTTCAGTCAGTGGAGACTGTCAGTGATCTGAAGTGAAGTAAAGGGAACTGAAGCATTCTCTCAGCTAGCAACAAAACCATTTTTTTCTTCACCAAGGTAAGTTAATCAGGTGTTGAGGAATTTCTAATTAGCACGGCTGTTTGCAGCTTGGAAGGAAGTCAAGTGGAAGTGTGACTTTCATTCGCTTCAGGAAAACCTGGAAATATTTGGTAAGTGATGTCTATAATTATCTGAGGCTTTTTATGAAGTGCTAAGATGAAATGTCTGCTTCTTTTTCCACTCAGCAAGGTGGATGGGGCAATTTATTGAGCCATAGTCCTTAAATGTGCGTTTATTATAGTTTGATAGAATGCACAGAATCAAGCAAAAGCAATTTAGATAAAAGGAACTACTTGACGTAATTATCAATTATTTTTTGTACGTGAGCAAGTCGCAATGATATTTTGTTTGGAACTGACAGAAGAAGAATTTAGACTGATTTCCATCAGAAATTGGTGGTCTGACTCTCTGGCATAATGGAGAAACACAATCGTGTTATATAAAGAAATTCTGTAAGAATCACCAAGGGTGAAGACTAGCATAGTTGCTATGTATTTTGAGGAAGCTGTAGTGTAGCTAGAGTTGAGCAATAGGGACACTGCCCAGACCGCAAGCTGGTTAGGGACAACGTGGACGTCACATAATATGTTGACAGTAAAAATAATGTTGAATTCCGTAGTGTTTTAAGTATGGCAATCATGATTTCATGTTTTCAAGATGACAGTTGAAAAACTAGATCATCTTGCTCAGGCCCGAACTTTAAGCATATGCTTTGCCCTTGTGGACTTGTGTTTTTTTGTGCTAAGCAGCAGCTGTCCAGGGTGATTTGGATTTGGACTATGGCATGGAAGAAGGAGGACTTAAACCTTTTGCCCCATCACAACCCTAATATGGAGTCTTCCCCTGCTCTTGTAGCTGCTATTAGCCCTGGATAAAAAGTTGCATTGATGCTAATGAGAGCTTCTCATCTAAGGTACATAACAACTGTGGAGGGTCTGCATTAGGACTGTGGTGGACGAAAAAGGTTACATTCTGTGGCGGTCCTTGTCCAGATTGAGAGCGCCACAGTGGCTATTGAGCATTAAAACAAATAAACCCACAGTTGCAAAACATATGCTTAAAATAATGTCTACTGTAGTGTTTCTCAAATTGCGGATTGGGATCCACTAGCTGAGTTGCGAGCCGATTTCAGGTCGGTCCTCATTCATTTCAATGTGAATTTTATTTTTAAGGTATTAGACTTGATGTTGTTATGGTATGTGACTGTATTTGGGAAAATATTATAGATCTGTACTTTTCACAGGCTACTATGTGTAAACATTTAACATTCAAAAGTCAATGGGACTTACTCCTGGGTAAGTGTGCATACTATTGCAGCCTTTGGGGTGTTTGAGGAATTAATAAAAAAACGATCAGTAACTGCTTTAGGGTGCAATCCTAACCTGGAGTAAGGTTGGCACAAGTCCCTTGGGCCAGCCCTGGAGTTTTGCAAACATGGTAAAGCACGTTTGGCCCGTTCTGAGGGAGGATGGCACAACCTCTGTGCACCGACCTCCCTGACTCCTAGAGTGGTCCAAATGCGCTTTACCGTGCGTTTGCCACACTCCTGGGCCAGCACAAGCAACTTGCTCCGGCCTAACTCCAGATTAAGATTGCGCCCTGAGAGAATTAGGAGGGTTCTTCTCTACTTTAAATTTTTTTTAAAAAAAAAATTTATACTAATTGTAACCTTTTAATTTACTTACAGCCCAATCCTAAACTGTGTTGGAGCAGGCAGGCCAGTAGGCCTGCGCCTTTTCCTAATGCAGGCTGGGAGGCAGCTGGAACTGACCTGCTGGGGTAAGCCCCAGCCAGCCTTATCAGGCTGCTTGGATCTGCGCCAGCTAAACAGCAGATGAGGGCCTCCCAGCCCGAGGACAGGGGTTAGGATACACATGTGCTTCCCCACCCCCGGGCTGGCCTGACCGTGGAGTGCCCACTTCCGGCACTCTCTTGGCACAGGCCCACGCCAGCAGAACTCAGTTGGCACTTGGCCAGCACAGCTGATGGGCTGGGCAGCATCCGTGGGTTGGTGCTGCTGCCTGCACCGGCCCGATGTCCAAATCCGCAGCACAGACGTTCTGCACACACGTTTGTGACAGTGCTGGGCCAGCGCAAGAGTGTTTCGCTGGTGCAACGCCAGGTTAGGATTGCGCTCTTTCTTAATTTGATTTTGTTGTATGAGGCGTTAAAATTTTCCTTCTAGATGATGCCACTTCTAGCCGTGTTAATGACATCACTTCTGATGAGTCCTAAAATGACCCTTGAAAGTGGGCTTAGAGGATGTGCATTTTTCCCTGTTGGGTTGAACAGAAGGCTGGTTACTTTTCAGCTGAACCTCCAGACCCAGAAAGCTGAGGGAGTGCAGGATTGGCAGAGTTTGGATACTGGCTTCCTTTTGGTCATTTCCTGCTATTATTCCTCAGACCAGAAAATTATATATCAAGGCCCAGGCTTATATATTATTCAGCAAAGGCAAAACAAAGATAATGCTTTTGTAGAAAGAGTTGTGATATTTTGCTGGCGTATTTCATGGTACTTTAATTATGCATTCCATCTGTAAGGGCTGCATAATGTCAACAGCATATTCCTTAAAGGTCACAATTAAAGTGTGTACCTTTTTCTTCTTCTTGGCATTTATGATAACTTCTCAGCTCATATTGGAGTCAGGTTACTAAATGAAGATGTGTTATTGAAACAAGTCCAAATTGCGTCTCCAAGAATTAGTGCTGGGCTAGTTAATGCCACTGTTCTTCCCACCCAACATTCTAATCAGTTTCTTCTTTTGATTGCTGCAGTTTTGAAAATTGTTCATTTTTCAATTTGTAGTATATCATATTTATTGTTTGAAAACCAGTGAACAGATGGACAGTTCTATTATACGTACCAAAGTCTGTTTGGGAAGATGCATTACTACTGGCCCCAGCAATTTGTTCCCTTCATCTGTGATATTTGTGCACCAGTTAAGATAATTGTTGACACAGAGCCTGCGGAAGTGGGAGAAGAGCAGGAGGCTCTTCTGATTCACCTACCTTTAAAAGAAAAAAAAAAAGCATTTTCTTATTAAAATGCAATCATACCAAAGCCCAGAACAAATTTTGTAAAGTTAAAAACCATTCTCATCATAGCACACTAAACATGTTTGTTAAAGTGAGCTTTTTGCAATGATCAGTAACATTTTTCCCAGTGGAACAAAGAAGTCCTGTTGTGTTATCTTCCTTCCTGAGAGGCTTCCTTCCTGAGGGCAGAAGATTTAGCCAGAGGGTTAATGCCTCCGTTTGCCCGAAGATAACAGCTGAAGATCCGAAGGTCCTGAACTCAAAACTACTGGAAGTCTCTGTGAGCGGCAGACCTTGCAAACTGTGGCTGATTAAAAGCTGAGTTCCAGCTACCTCAGGGGAGGAGGAGTGTGCTGGTCAGCTGCGTCTCCGGGGGGAGCAGGGAAGCCTCTTATCAGCCAGCAGAAGACAGATGGGTGGCTAAGAAAGAAGGCTAAATCCAGAAAGATCCATCTGTATGAGTGTTCTTGAAAGATAGAATGTTTCTGTAAATTGTAAAAACCTTCGGGTTTGTGAATAAAAGTCTGCCTATGTAAACCGCCTTGAGTTACAATCATTAGAGAAATCTAGTGATCTTAAGAAAGGCGGTATACAAGTATCAACCACCACCACCACCACCACCACCATGTTACAGCCCTATCCTAACCTGCGCAGCAGGGCCACATGGTCTATGCCAGTGGTTCTCAAACCTTTTAGACCAGGACCCACTTTTTGGAATGGCACTTGTGTGGGGACCCACCAGAAGTGATGTCATTTACCTGGGTATTATGTCATAGCCAGAAGTGACAGCATCAAGCAGGAAGTGCCCTCAGTGTGACATAATCAGATGCCACTCCTGGAATGCAGACTGGCATTCTTGGACTGCAGCAATTGCACAACCAGGAAACTTCCTTGACGGAAAGCAAGATTAGGACAAAATATTATGTAAAAGCACTAAACTAGAAACAAAATTTTAAAAACCCTCACTTGAAACTCAAACTGATAACACTCATAAAAGGAATATAGCAAGAGTAAGGTCTGAAGTTTCCAAGATGGCTGCTCCCAGCTTCCCGCGACCCACCTGACATCAGGTCGTGACCTGCCAAGTGGGTCCTGAACCACAGTTTGAATAACACTGGGCTATGCTGTGATCAGTGCAAGAAGCCAGAGGGTCTACTTGGGGAAAGGGGATTCTTTCTCCCTTACTTCATGTAATGCTCCAGCCTTCCCAATGGATACTATGATTTGTGCCAGCTAAATAGCTGGTGCAAATTCAAGCAACTCTATGTAAAGGTGCTAGGAGAAGCCACCCCCTCCCAGGCCTGTCCCATCCATCCCCGTTACGCCCTTCCCCACCCCATTGTACCCCTCCCCATCTCTGTTCTGCCCTCCTCCTGCCCTCCCGGCATCCACTCTCTCCCTCCCTGCACCACTCAGTGGAAGGCTCACCTCCACTGCGGCCTTTCTTTTGGATACAGCCTTGGCAGAACAGTGCAAACCTTTCTGTCAGCATTGCTTGCTCTAGAGTAGTCACAAACGTGTTGCTACACCAGCGGAAGAAGAGATCAGGATTGCACTGTGAGTTAATTTTGAGATTACTGCCTAATTGCAGATTTTGTTTAGATGGCAAGAGTGGATCTCTTTTTCCCACATTTTATCATAGTACAGTGATGGTGAACCTTTTGGGCTAGGCGTGTGAAAACTTCGGAAAATGCTTAACTTGAGTCTGCTGATGTGTCAACCCCTGCTCCCAAACAAAAGAGAAAATTATAGTCATTTATTTAAAGAAATAGAGTCCAATCATGTGTCCAATCCTCCCCTTCTTTTATGTATTACATAAAAAAAACTTCAAATGATTACAAAAATGAAAAATGAGTTAAATAAACTCAGTTTTTGTCAGGTGTTGGTGAACACTGGTGTGTCACCCCAAACATTGTGGTGTGTCACCTTTGACACGCATGTCATAGGCTCGCCATCACTGTCATAGTATGTCCTTGCTGCTAATTCTAGATATTTATGTAGAACCTTTGAATAATGTAATAAAAATTACATGATTACTATTCCACATCAGCCACCTTAGGTCCCCTTCAGTATGGGAGAAAGGCAGGAAAGGCGGGATAGAAATACAAACTGTTCACACCCAGCATCTAAGAGATGCTTCGAACATTATATTTCCACCTCATAATGTATACTGTAGTGTACAATTATACATACAGTCCAATCCTAACCTATGCTGGGACAGGCCCGCTCACAGACCCTTCCTTTCTCTGTCCTCTTCATGCCCCCAAACGCCTCTAACCTACTCTTCCCCCCACTCTCCCCAACTCCCTGCACCAGCTTAACTTGGCTGGTGCTGGCCCCACATGCTGGGCTGGCGCAGACCCTGGATTTGGCCTCTGCGGGCTGGGGCTACTGCCTGGGCCAGCCCATTCGTCTTCTGGAATGGCGGAGACTGGCCTTACAGCATGTTTAGGACACTCCTAGGCTGACACAGAAGACATGTGCCAGCCTAAGTGGCCTTTTGGATTGTGCCCTTAAAATGTTGCTGTTGTAGTGAGTACAGAGGCGTTTCTACAGGGATGGCAAAGCTCTAAGTGTTGCAAGAAGCCTTACCCTGTCGTGTAAATCCCTCTTCTCCCTTGCTGCTGTAGCCAGTAAGCAACGCCAAGATTGGCTAAAACGGTGCAGGAGAGGAGTGATTTCCACTGCAAGGTAAGGCTTCTTGCAAAACTTAGAGCTTTGCCATCCCTGTAGAAACGCCACTGAGTGAGTAGTTGTCATAAGTCTGCCATGATCCTTCTTAGAAATGGCCTCCGTGAAGCAGCTCTGACAAATGTTTACCTTAACTTAGAGAAATATTTCCATACATTTTTAACTGGATTTATTTAGAAGACACAAAAATTCAGGTTGGAGATGTTGGTTCTGTAAATAAAACAAGATGCCTCTTTTTTTTGAACATCCAGATGGCTGATCGAGTGCTTGTGATTGGCAGTGGAGCCAGAGAAAATGCTCTGGCATGGAAATTGGCACAGTCTCCCCATGTCAAACAGGTCATGGTTGCTCCAGGAAATGCAGGAACAGCTAATAATGGGAAAATCTCTAATTCAGGTAACAAACATGATCATCAAACAGTGTAAGGAAGTTACTGTGCTATGCTGAAAATGTATTCTAGTAATTAAACAAAAAAATATGCTCATGCCTCTTTCTCAAAATATTGTTCAGTATCCTGCATATTTATTGCAATCTGTGTAAACGTTTTCCGGAGTGTACTTGATTTACCACCATAGAAAATACTCTTCCATGCAGGAACACAGTATAAACAACAGTATTCAAATATCTCTCTTCACCTGAACTAATGGACTAGAAGAAAAACACAAATTATAGTACATGCAAAACACTGCATGATCAAACATACAGACTCATTGAATCTGAAATTCATTTAAAAGAATTTTATGGATTAGGGATGACCAACCAACAACCCACTGTGGCCGATTAAATAATTTTATCTTGCTTTCAGCAGTCCCTACCAAATTTCAATATGTAAATTAATTAAAGCCTATTTTTCCAGTTCATATTGAAATGCCTCAGTCAAGCTCTTCAGCTGATCTCATGAATGGGCTGGCCCTGTGAGTAGGGCATATTACTTGTTTTTTTCTGGGGTCCTTGTGTTGGTGGTGATAATCAAAGTGTTAACTGTTAATCTTTATTCTCAATTTCAGCTGTTTTGATTAGCAATCACACTATCCTTGCTCAGTTCTGCAAAGATCATAACATTGGACTTGTGATTGCTGGACCGGAAGCTCTGCTTGCAGCTGGTAAGATAAAAAACATTCCCTTCTTAGAGTAAGTTGCTTCAATTCTCATTTAAAATAAAAAAGTGTAGTATAGTCTTAGGTAGCAGATGGAGAATCGAGCAAAAAGGGACAGGGCTACTTTACATAAGTTCTGAACATACATTTGTGCCCACTCAGGAGCTACAGAGGCCCACAGGAGTTTGGCTGGGCTGGATTCTGACCTTGCACCAGCCAGAGTAGGTATGGTGGGTGGTGGTGGTGGTGGTGGCGGCGGCGGCGCAGGAGGTGGAAGAGGGTGGAGGCAGGGAGGGGCATTTATGAGTGGGGGGAAGGCGGAACAGGGGGAGGATTGGGCCGGGAGGGGGTGGGATTGGTGGTGGCCACCAGAGGCAGATCCAAGGGAGGGCAAATCTCTAAGTTTTGCAAGGAGCTTTACCTTGCAGTGGAAATCACTCCTCTCCTGCACTGTTCTAGCCAATCCTCACAGGGAAAAGCAACATCTTGGCGTTGCTTACTGGCTACAGCAGCAAGGGAGAGGCAGGATTCACATGACAGGGTAAGGCTTCTTGCAACATTTAGAGATTTGCCCTCCCTTAGATCTGCCTCTGGTGGCTGTGCACGCCATATCCTAACTCCTGCTCCCAGGCCAGGCAGTCCTACATAGGATACTTGGATGTGATCCAAGTAGCCCCAGAGGGCAGGCTGGGCTTGACAGGAGGTAAGGGGAAAAATATCCCCTTACCGAAGGTGAGCTCCAGCCTGAACCTGCCCTGTGTCAGTAGGGTAGTTAGAGGGGGTCACAGTGCTACGTTTTTTGTGGTGCCTCAACGTACCGAGCAAGCAGCCCCTCCTTCCCCCTTTTGGAGCCATTCCAGACAGCGAGAGCAAAGCAGAGGGGGCACCATCATTTTGCTATAGCTGCCCAGAATGGCTCCAAAGGGGAGGGACTACTTGCATTACATGTTCAGTTGCCATGCAAAAGCTAGTGCTGTGACCTCTCTCTACCTACACTCCTGCCCTGTGTTGGATACAGCACAGGTCATGTGGCCTGGCTGTAACAGTGTAGGGTTAGGTTTGTTGTCTTTCTTTTCTGAAAGAAAAAGTTTCATCTTCTTAAGTCTATGATCTATTCATCCAATCATTTTCCATTGTAATTCTAAATGTACTGACTAGGAGCAATCCCAATTGATCTCAATAGACTTACTTAGTAAGCATACATGGAATTGCACCATTAGTTGCTCTTTCTCTAACCTTATGACATATGCTTGAAATGGGGAAGAAGCACTTACCATACAAAGGATGTTTCCTCTGAGCATTATTTTATTTTTAGGAATTGTGGATGACTTGGTAGCAGTTGGAGTTAGCTGTTTCGGCCCTACATCTAAGGCAGCACAGTTGGGAACAAATAGAATTTTCAGTAACATCTTTCTTGATCAACATGGAATTCCAACAGCAAAATGGAATGTGTTTTCTAATTCTCAAAAAGCATGTACTTTTATAATCAGGTAAATGTTATTTTGTCTGTTGGCTTATTAATAGGGGTATCAAATACAAACTCGTAGATGCAGATTTCATTTTTTCCCCCAAGGAGGAAAAGTACAGATAGCAGTGTTATGTGTTTTTATTCCAACGGTACATTTTACTAAATTATTCTAAATTACAATTTTAAAGCAATTATAATTGCTTTATACCTGGTGTACTACCTAGTATACTAAGTAGGTGATTTAATGTCAGGAGATGCATCCACAGTCATTACCCATGCACCCCTGAATCCAGCCCATCATCATCATCGTCAGATTTCCCAGTTTATTTTTTTCCAGATTTTGCAGATTTTGGAGGTTTTAAAAACAAAAATCAGAAGTGCAGAAAGCAGTGTTATGTGTTTCATTATCACAGAAAAAACTCACCTCAAAAACATGTCATTGATCATTTAAGTTAGAGATAAGGGTAAATGCTGAATTGATTTTCAGGTAGTCTGAACAGGTTCAGTTATTGGCCTAACATGGTAGGTATGTGATTAAGGTAGGGTTACCAGATATAAACCAGAATAGAGTGCCTATACCTTTAACCATTGTATAGAAGAGGGAATTCTGGCAGGTGCAGTTCAACATGAAAGGGTTTACAATGGTTAAAGGTATTCTGTCCCTGTTTATATCTGGTAACCCTAGATTAAGGGCGCAATCCTAACCTGGAGTTAGGC